>CM052316.1:21973013-22192607 GCA_028455605.1 Lasioglossum malachurum
CAGCTTATTCATTTATGTCACATTTTTTAAAATCTCGCAACACAATCATCTCGCAGCACAAACAGAGATCAAATGATTTACAGAGCCTAACGGAAAGCAAATGGATGAATTTTCACCCTGATCTAGCCGATCAATTATTTCTTACCAGAGACGCGGACATAATTGCAAGGGAATGAAATGTACAGAAGGAACAAGAGAGCGAAAGGAACGAGAGAAATACAGAGTGTCGAAGCTCATCGAGCTTAGGGAAGCTCCAGTTACAGCCATTCCGGAACGGAGAACTGTGTAGTTGCGTACAAAGTTGCGCGTACAGATAGAACAGGCTCGTTCGAAGGGGGAAAAGTACATGGCCTCCTAATAAAAGTACCAGACGAGTCTCTCCACGTACCTTCCACCTTTTTCCCCCTTTTTTTCCCGACACCTCCCTTCGTACAGACTGCAAACTGCGCCTCTCTGTCTCCCTTTCTCCTCTTTCGTCGCTGCCGCGCCGTTTCAACCCCCTTTCGAACCCCAGATCCAACCAGCTATCGCGTTAACAAGCATATTTTACATTTCATCGCAGCCACTTAACACTACGGCCAACGCTACTTTGCAACGAATTGGCTGCGTGACACGCATATAGTTACCGCTGCGATAATACGAGGTGTTAGATATCGCTTAATTATTTACAAAGTTTCCAGGGGGTGAACTACCCCCACGCTTTAAACAAGCAAATATTTTTTTATTTCATTTTCTTGAAGCTTGGGGGTTGGGTTATGTTTTATTATCGATTCCTATATTCCACCACCTATATTCCTGTACTTCACATTTCACACTTTGTGTAATTTTAACCATTTTTATATAATGGATTAAACATATACTAATCGCAGCAGTAAAATTTCTATTAAAAATGTATCATCTTTCAATAAATAAATCCGAATGTATTCATTAAGAATAATTCATCAGGAAACCTCTTAAAAGACTTATCGATGCCAAACTTCCTCCCTTCTCTAATTAATTATTTATTTAATGCTTTAAGCCAAGTATGGTTTATGTAGCATATAGAATACATGAATATTTTAACATATTACGTAATAGCTCTCTTACTTTTAACTTCACTTAACGTACAAGTAGTTTATATAGTTTCTACTTGTGTGTGTGTGGTTAATTTAATGAGATTAGATTTTAATTGCACATCGGTTAATAAAATCGAAGATAATTGACAGGCCTTTCATATCTGGGCCACGTAAGAAGCATTTTATACAAGCTTCCCTTCTGTATTTGCTAAATTGACATAAAACGTGATAAAGGTAATATAATAGTGACCACACACACACACACCCATGCGTAGATATGTATAACAGTAATAACTAGCAAAATAAAAATTCCTTACTTGAATTGCAACACACACTGGAGTGAAATGGAAATTTATTTTGCTTCCCTATTACGTTTAGTAGGTTGAAAATAATATAATAGTATGTTTAAATTTTCCTAATATTTTTGCTATTTTATATTACACCTGCTCATTTTGGTCATAAATGCATCAAATCCGCAGTCTAGTAATAACACGTAAAGCACAAAGGAATGAATATCTCAGAGCACGTTAAACATAGTTCGCTGCGGTCTGATAACCTACCGAATTAATAAATTTATATTTGAGTTCTACCTTTGCGAACCGACTTATGAAAATGTGAATTTCCATGAATATCCACGGTCTAGTTACAAACGCGTAGAATCCGTTGTCTAGCGATCGCAGAGATTAGTATTCTTGGTGCGCGGAGCGTGGCTTTCGGAATAATCATGGAGAATTATGAAATCCGCGGGTACACGCTCCGACCCGTTGAAAAATTGATATATTTTACGAGACATTTTAGAATTTCGAGTCTACTATCACCGGATTATTCGAGCGGAATCTCGATTGTATAAACAACTCGGCCAACCGATTGTACACACTGCTCGAACGGTTAAATCTAGTTGGATAATCGTCCGACGATAATGAATATTTATTGCAAAATATGCATACGTGACGCGCTGACAACGTTTCCATTACTTTAATCGGCTTCTATTCTGATTTTACACTATCACTTCCCGCGATTGTTCCGCGAGATATATATATACATATTTATATCCGTTGCGGAAACTGTGCCAACATCGAGACAGCGGGACATTCATTTTCCTCTCTTATCAGCGATAAGACCGCAAATTCTCGGTGCACCGTGGAAACGAGGTAACAAAAGATTTTCGAACAATGGACGTACATTCGTTACGAACCGTTCGGGATATGCACTGTTTATGCAACTTGTTCATTAATATAATAAGTGAATCAACGATCCTTTAAATGATGAAGCTTTCCACAATCTACAGAAAGTTTATACAAACGTTTGTTCCGTGTAATAATGTTAAGTTTCATCGATCGTATATTTTACTGTATTTCACAATTGATACAAATTTAAATATATACAATAATATTCATGTAAAAGAGGCGGGCATAATATTTATTCTCTGAATAAACAAATTCGAAACTGTACACAGCGATGCACCATCAAATATCACATCCTCGAGGGTTCGCATAAAAGAAAACCGGGCTGAAAGAGAACGTTAGCTCGTCAAAGCCCGAGAGGAGAACTTGTTACACAGTTTATCAAGTCGGATGTAAAAATTTCAGTACCTACGGCGGAACGAACTGCGTTTATTTAATCAAACACGATGCATCAAACGACGCGCGCGACGTTCGGGTGGTAAAGCTCTCGATGTAAATTCGTGGGGGAAAAAAAATTACACCGCTGATGAAAAAGTACGGTCGTTCCAGAGATTGTCTTTAATCTCGGTTCCGTTTCTCAGCGAACGGCGCCGTATCCACTATGAAAATGGAATTGCGTGTGAAATTTCGGGGCAGTTACACGGCCGTTCAATCTCTCGCCGTGATAAAAAAATATATACCTTCGTCCCGAGGACAGGAATATTGGGGAAAATGGTGGCCGACTTCCCGGAGATTTATAATCGTGTAGCTCGGTGTCACCAGTCGATTTGCTGACTTGTTTAAACCAGGATTTCGATTGAATTAGAGTTATAGTCATAGTTTTTCCAATTCAGAAAGAAAATATAGTAGAAATCGCAAAAGATTCCTTCGTAATTTTTACCGATTTTTGTTCAATAATCGTGTTTTATTCAGAATTAGTATTTTTAAAGAATATATGACTTTGCTCCACAGTAATAGTGAAATTAACATTGTATATTATTTACTATCCCTGTGTGTGTGTGTGAATATGATGGTCAAAAAAATTATAAAAGGTGCATACTGAAAATAAAAATTTGTGTAATGCACACAATTGAAGGAACGATGAATTATTCGAGCGAACTGTGTGAGTTTGATGATGTTTGAAGTTCTTCCGGTCATGTTTCGAAATTTCTTGCTGGAAACCGAAGTGACTCAAGACTATAAAACTTGTTGCAATGTATTCGTACATGATTCAGTATAATATATGAATTTCTTAGTATTCAACGATGCTTGGTGTGGATAGGTTTGAGCCTCGAGAGATTTTACGGGATATTTTCGTTTCCGAATCAGTTTTTTCGTATGAGAAGAAAAGGCGGCTGCTAAATGGAGGTGCTGTTTCCTCGATATCATTGGGACGAGAGAACGATGAAATTACCGGCAAAAATCGCGTTCAATCACCGGTAAGACCGGTCGTTCGGTATCTCTCGAGCCCCCGTGTTTTGCACGGCGGGGGCGGTAAACATAAAAGCGGCCGTTTCTCGGGACGAGCCGGGAAGAAAACGGCGTCCGCGTAAATTACGGAAGATATTTCTCGGTTTATCTCGGCCGCGTCGGCTCCGAATCAATTACCAGAGGGGGTCGTGAAGAGAAGCCGATCGTGGTTGCTGCTCGATTTTCACGATCGATCGCCGGGAGCCGGTCCCGCGGCCGTAACTCTTCGGGCGTCGACGCGATAGCGTCGTATAATGTTTCTGCCTAACGACCGCGTATAATACTGATAAAAGAAGGTAAAAACGACGGACGCTGCCGGTTCTTCCGCGGCGGGCTATACCGGTGGCTCGTTAATCTCGGGACGGTGGTCCGAGTCGACAAATTTAGTCACGTTTTGTCGAAAAGTTAATGCTTCAAACCGGCATCCGTTCAATCATTCGCGATTTCCAAGGAACCTAAATATGAAGAAACCATTGGCCATTTTAAGGAGACCCTAATTACAGCAGTTTCCTAAAATAATTAATTCTATACTTCAGAAAATGAACGTGTTTCTCGAGGGTGCGTAATAATTTTTAAAAATATCTTTAGAAGGCCCATTGCACTGTACATTCCAGAAAATACCCGTAAAATTACCATTCTGTTCCAACGGAGCTTATCTTCCGCCACCGAACATCGTAATTAAACGATGTACAGCACGAACGTGAACGAGTAAAACCATATGCGACGGTTCGGAAGCAGTTGGAAACTCGATGAAGACGTGGCAGAGTTGCCTCTCGAAACAAGTTCTACGGATTCGAAGGAAACTGGGACGGTCTTCCGGGTCGAAAACCAATCAGATTTACGCGGCTCCCGGGGCGCGAATTTTCTTCTCTTTCCTCGGATCGGGGTGATTCGTCAGGAACGGCCGGAAGGGAGCGCAGGAAGAAGAGGAAGAGAGATGGAGATAGGAAGAAAAAGAGAGAGGTTGGTTTACATCTTCGTTCGCGGAAACAACGACGAGGCGATCCCGGTTCGAGATGTGTCGGATGAGGAACGATTTTTCTCGCGTCCGCAGGATAGCCGCCCCTCCCCCGCACCACCCCCGAAGCGGAAGAAACCGTCGACAAGAAGGAAGACCCATTTCCCTCGTATCCTCGAATTGCCTCTGTTCTATCCGCCCTTTTTCTTTCGTTTTGCGGTTCCTGCTGACGCGGAGCTCTTCTTTTTCCCTGGAAAAAAAAAGGAGCAACGAATTCCAGGTGGAAGTTTCTCGTTGCTATTCAGGACGACCCCGGAAAAGAGAACGGGCGGCAGCGGTTTCGTTCGTCCTGTTATATTGGTTTCGCTCGGGAAGAGGACACCTCTCTCAATTCCGGCTCGTTTCAGCTGGTTTCGGCCCGGACCGAACCGGACCGGTCGTTCCGGGGACACCCGGTATGTGCGGTCGGTTTGATATTTCGTGTCGATGCAGCCGTATCTCTTCTCGCCTTGCTCACTCCATCTCCGGACACGATGCTCCTTTTTCCGTTCTTTTCCCCGGTGAACTTCGTTTCTCTTTAACGGCGGCCACTGCATCACCGCAGATCGGGCAACGTACCCCTCCCTACATCCGCCGGTACGAGATCACCGTGCCAAAGAATTTTGGCCGGACTACGGACCTGTGCGGCTTGTCTTCATCAGACGAATATCAGCGGACCTCTCTCTCTCTCTTTCTCTCTACCCATCTTTTCATCTCGTAATTCGTAGCAACGTTCGATCCCTCGACTTTTATCATTTCCTCCGTAATTCATTAAGCTAGGAGACCGTTCGAGAGCTAAACTTCGGGTGCTCCCGATAGTATTTCTGGCGAGTCGGCACTGCGTTTGGAGGCTCAGCACTCGCAAGTCAACCTCAGAACGCTCAAGTCGCTTTGAAGTCACTGTCAGCACTCTCAGGTCAGTAACAGCACCCCTCTAAGCACCCCTGTGCTCTCAAGTCACTCTGAAATCACTCTCAGCTGGCTCAAGTTACTCTGAAGTCACTCCCAGCATCGTCCTTTACACAAGAAATTATAATGATAACTACAGTAAACTCTGCTTCGTTATCCAAAGGCCGGGGGTTTGAGCGGACAACGACCGTGCCCGGACACTATTCTTGATTTATTACTGTGTCTTTAGTGAAACGGCTAGTTAAATGACAAAGAGAAGCATTCGCCGTCAAAAGCAGTCAACTGTCTGGCTTTAGAAAACTCCTTCTTTCCTCGCCATATTCCTTTCCTATTGTTCTCCGTTCTGCGCGCGGGTCTAGACAGTCCTGTCCATTCAGGGCAACGAAGGAGCGATTACTGTATATCGTGTTTGGTGTCACTTCAATTAGGAAAACCAGACGAATACAATGGTAAAGGTTTCATTAAAAAATATATAAAAAAATTAAAGAAGTTGCAAGCATTAGCTTGAACAAATAGAGACCGACTGTTACGGAGGGAATGCTGTGAATACTTCGAAACGTGATCTCGTAAAAAGTTGAACATCGCTGACAAAAGGCACCGAATTCATTCGCACACGTAATAAACGTTGTCTTCGAATTTACCCTGAAGGAACGCTGCGAACTTTCGTTCCAAGCCAATCAAGCCCCGAGGGCGGGATGCCACGTAAAGACAGAACGGTGGCAAGATGGAGGAAGTCCGGCGAGCAACGGAAATATGTAGGCGGCGCGTTTTTGATTCCCGGCGCGGCCGGGCGGGGAAGCAAAGCCGCTCGCGTATTTGCGAAACGCGCGGGCGGCATACGAATGCGGTGCGGTCCGCTCGTCGCGGCGCGGGCCGCGTCGGGCCGAGTCGGGCAGGGTCGGGCCGAGCCGAGACACGCAACCGCCGCGGTTTATCCACAGTCAATAAAGGCTGGCTGTCAGCATGAATACCAAAATCGTGGATCCGAGGCTATCCAGGCTGGTTGGTAGCCGCGTGCAAGCGGGGTGCGGGGGGCGGCGGCGGCGTGTGGGTGGCGGTCCCAGCCCGCCGCAAGATTTACCGAGGCCCGTACATCATACGCACGTGCGTGTTTCACTGTTATCGTAAATACATTCCCGGAGATATAGAGCGGCAACGGTGTCGTCTCGTCCGCGCGGCGGAGCCCCGCGGATATGGGAGCACGTACGCCCACTGGATTTTCCGGATCCGAGCCGCGTGTCCCGCTCCAACGTGTTCTGATATCGAATTCCACGCGCCAGCCAACCGGAGGGGCAGATCCTACGGCAGAGGTGATCCTTTTTGCGGTTTCCGGACGCGGATTACGGCCGCGTTTCGATTGTCTTCTTACGCTGCGCCCCGGAATCCGAGCTGATTGATCACTCGGACCGTCACGATCGTCTCCCGAATCGCCGGAACGTCGACCAATCCTCAAATCCTTCCATTTAGTAAAAAGAAGTATTCTGCGTAGTGATGGGTATGATCTGTCTTAATTATTATCCATTGATGTAGATAGTATCGATTGATAGATAATGGGCTAAATCTTTATTATTCCAGGCTTTATACAAATCTAATTTGATCTGTAAATGATGTTCAATTAATTCCAGAATGAAAATAAAAGTCGAAGGAAGAAATTTTTGTTCTACCCTAAACCAACCATAATGCAGGCGGAGGGTTAAGATTGCTGTTTGGAAACGCAGTCAGTAAAATAGCAAACTTAGTGAGGAGTAATTTTTCCCTCAAACAGCAGTAACCTTCGCTGCGCTGGCAACGAAGAGTGCAAAATTTCTCTGGAAGCTGGATGGATTACAGCAATCATCCGGCGGTTAAGAGAGCCGAGCACTATGAGAAGGAACTTCGTTTCTGAGGGTAAGTTCGAGTAGCTTTGTACACGGAGGCCGCACTCCGTCGAAGCCACGCCGGGAAATTATTTCCCAGCAGGCCAATATTATCTTTCACGTTTATGCCCAGATAACGCTGTGCATGGACCCTTAAGTGAAGCAAAGCGGGGCATTCACTTTCTCAAAGTTCTCCAGTTTCCAATAAAGATACTAGCCGGATGGTCTCAAAGCTGAAGATAGGATTCAGAGTATCTGATGCGAAGCGCGAAACACGTTGCGAGGCACACAGCTCCTGATAATCCTGTTTTATCTTTGCTTATGCAACCCACACTCTGGGGATGGGGTGTAGAAGTTAGTTATAGTTACTTTGATGTTTTCGGAATGAAATTTAATAGCCGAACGTGCCCGTTGTTGCGCCAGCACGTGGCGGATGTACTAAGATCATTCGCTATGCAACTTTAGCTTATGTCTTCCATCCGCATTAGGGGTTTCCGGGTCAATGTAATACTTTAAATGGATTCTTAGCATTTCTCTTGTGAGGACCTCATCAGTTAAATATTCTGAAATTGACTGTGCCAAGAAGCTTCGAATTTTTTTCAATAATCTTAAAAAAAAATTTACTGGATTAATGATTAAAATCCCACGTGAATTCAAGAACTTTATTTAATGTAAAATTTATCGCAAATTCATTTAATTCTTGGAATTGTATGTTAACGAGAAGAACGTAAGTTTCGACTAAATCACTTTCCAAATGATTAAAATTGTCGGATCCTGTTAAGACTTCCGTACTATATTCTCCCATAACACCGTTGATTTATGCAGTCATTAAAAATCCGTTTCCCCGACTTAGTCTCGGAGCTAACAAGTCGATAACAGGATTACGATTCATGTAAAATTGCATAACATTAATCTGGATTCGTTCGGCAACGAAAGGATTGTCCATCGATGCGGAGCTGCAGAGTTGGGTTCGATCGAGTCAGCCATCGATTCCGATTTTCATTAAGGCTCTGTTCCTCCGGTCGGTCGTATTTCTTCGTGGATTTCTTATTCCGCGAGACACGTATCGGCGACGAATTGCGAACGTTTCGAGAGAGCGTTCAACGTCCGGGCCGGCCGGGTCGGTCGGAAAAACGGGACGCAGGCTCTATCTCTGGATCCGACCAGATAAAGAAAACCGTTTCAATTTCCCTAATGCTGCGAACGTCGCGCTTTTACATTACAAACGTCTTTCCTCGGCCCGCCGTCGTCTCTCCACTCCGCTTTATTTGTTTCCCGTCCGCTCGTTTTTTTCTCTTACCGAGACCGCAGCCCTCCGCCTTCCCGTACCAGCGGCTTCCGGTTTCCGTTTCTCCACGATTTTCCTCCTGTGTTCTATCCCTTTCTATTTCTCTTTCTCTTGTCCATCGGCTTCACTGACCACAGCGTCCGATCCGGACACGAAATCTACGTGGCCGCATCGCCCGACGAAAGAACCTTGTTTGGATAATCCGCGCTGGTCCCGAACAATGTGACCGTCGTTCGGATATGGATCCGAAAGAAAAGCGCCGGTCACCTTCCCGTCAATCCGATTAATTCTCCACCGCAGAATCTGTGTCGCTGCTTCCACGACGATCCCGTGACCGCAGATCAAAGCCGGCTTCCGACTCCAGTTTTTCTACGGTATTTCTGCGATCGTCAGACTTGCGAAAATCGAAATATAAGTAGAACGAGTTGATCACCTGAAAATGTACGTGAAATAGCTAGACTGTGTGGACAGACACGTAGAGAGAGAGAGAGTAAAATCCTTTAAAAAGTATTCGTACGCTCTTTAAAATAGAATAACTTTTTTATAATTGTAACAAACGACCTGATTTTTTATAATCAATTCAGCATGTGCGTAACTACTTACAGATCCACAAAACATGTATTTTAAATTTTCTTTTTTTTAAGTGCCTAAATAAAAAAGTTTTAAAAAATGCCCTTTTCATTTTTGCATGTGTAACCTTGTAAATTACAATTTTTAGAAAGTCTTTCTTGCATATCATTTCGTAAATCAATGCTTCTAATTGATTATAAAAAGACAGGTCGTTTGGTACAATTATAAGGAAGTTATTCTATTTTAAAGGGCGTGCGAATACTTTTTACACTCACTGTATGTAAAATAGACCATTCGGACAGATAAGTAGTACATATTGACCATGTGGGCAGACACGTAGAGTAGGTGCACCATTTGGACAGACACGTAGAATAGGTTTAACTTTGGGCAGACTATATAGGTCGACTATTCAAACAGATACGTAAAATAGGTCAATCATGGTTAACGAAGTCGAATGGATCCACCATTTGACAAACAAGTAGAATAGATCAAAAGGCCAATTCGTCACTGAAATAGAGTAGAAAAATCTTCATTCACGTAGTGAAGGTGAATAGGTTCTGGTTAGCACAGCGAATTTAATTCGTACGAATTATCCAATTAAAATGGTTCGAAGTGGAATCGGTCGAGCATTGGTCAAACAATCAGAACAGTGTAATTTACGTACAATCAGATAAATAAAACATATGTAGTCCATTGCAATGCGAGTAGAACAAGGTTGATCTATTACAACAGTGATAAAATTGGTAGGAATTGGTCAAGCTAGTAGTATAGCTTGCCCATTGTTCAGACAAGTGGAATAAATCGTCCGTCGACCCGACAGAAGAGAACCGGGCTGATCTATGGTCAAATAAGTAGAATAAGGCAACGATTGGAGAAAGAAGTAGTATGTCTCGGTCATTGATCGGACCAATGGAATAGATTCATCATTGATCAGTGGAGTAAAATAGTGAAGTTTTATTCGAAAGTTTTTCACGGTACAAAAGTTTACGAAATTTCAAGAGAGACAGGTATGGAGACACGTATTAAGCTTTCAGAAGCGTTCTCGGCCGGAAAGGTCAAAAAGTGAAAGAAAAAGAATCTCCGATGTTCCTGCCGAGGTTTCTTTACAAACATGCCAACTTTTGAAAAACTCAAGAGTTTTCATGCTACAGGAGTTTTCTTATTAGCGACAGTTTTAAACCTACTAAGAGTCTGCTAACAAGCACACTTTGTAACTAGACTTTCTCAAGTGTTGGGCTGGCCGAAAATTATTCTCGCTCTCTTTTAAAAGAAGTTCTATTTAATCAAATTCAATTTCATTAAAGTTCAAGCTTGCGAACTTCGACAACCTTCTGCCATATTTTAGCGTATATATTACAGAAACACTCTTGCACACAATATTTAGTTTTAAATTACGCTAAAATAACATTTACTCCATTACCAATGTATCAACGTCGCGATTTCAATTTATCGGAAGCTTTGAACCGGTTTAAGGTAATATTTATAATAGTCCGACGTTGGAATAAAGAGGTACCTTTTTACGTTCATTTATCTATTAAAACCATTCGGTTGGAACTGTATTAAATAGAAGGGCTGGAGTGGGATGCAGATCATTCAAACTTGATTGATTGAGATTTTACCCCCTTTCAAGGGTCTCTCGTTCCAGCATTAATAAAGACTCACAGTATTCGCCGGTAACGTTACTGCCTCGGTCTGGTAGCATTCAAAGGGAGCGATCACGCGTCCGGATGAAATTGATAAATTTCCGGCGTGGTCATAATGAACGGTCCCGCTTTCGACTAGTTAACCGGCAATAAAGCCCGAAACTTTTCCCCCGCGTTAATGAAGTGCATGCGTGTAAACTGCCCGGGCCGCTATTACGACTTATAAAACGCGGGCGGTCGCGTCGGTAATTAAAACGCTTAATCAAAGCCGCTTTATGGCCGCGCCGCGTTCTTCGAAAAATGTTATTCAGCCGCACGGCTTCCGTTTACCGTGTCCCGAGTTTTATTTCCATCGTATTTCCGGCGACACTGCGTTTTCGAAAAGAGATTTCCCATCGAAATTACTGCTTCCTGACTCTTTTGGACCGCGCGAAACAATTACTTCTCTAACACAAATAACCACACTGCTTATTTCTTTTTTAAATAATTTTAATGAGTTAGAAAATATATAATATCGTCAAGTTTCGCGTTCAATGTATATGTCCATAAATAACATTCGAACGGTTTACAAGGGAAATATACGAGTTTCATTGTTAACCAAAACACACAGGTTTTAGCATGTTAAATATTATTTGAACAAACGTTCCTGAAAACATTGTGACAATGAGTATAGTTACATTCGATATTTAAGTTTGGTATCTTGTTTGTTACATGAGACAATACAAAATGGAAACGAGACTGCGCAAATTAAAAAACTGTTTTAGCAACTCGAATTTTATTTAAACGGACGTTGTTAAAAATGTTGAGACAATGAGGATGCGTATTTGAATTTCATTCCAATTTCCATGCATTTGTCAGTGTTTTTAATGTTTCAGCTTCATATTTTGTTTGAAATTGCACAGGCACTGCAAATAGAACACACGAACTGGAAGGAAATTTTAACAAGCTAATTTTTTATATTTATTAAAATAAAAATGTAGAATGTATAGTGCCGAAAAAAATTTCTAGGTACACGAAAATGATTGTCGGGTTCGGATTGAATTATTTTGTAGCATGATCCACGCGTACGAAGATAATCAATGTGGTCCTTGCGCCTCTTGTGAAACGGTTGGACAATTCCGTACGAAACGAGGGAGTTGAAGGCAAGATTCAAGGAATCTTCTCGAATGGGACGATGGCAGGGTCTAAGCCCAAGTAACGAAGTGAACGCGCAGACATATCACAGTGGTTAGGGCCAAATCCATTTCTCCTATTACGACACACGCCATTACGCTCTTGACGTATTAAACGTTCCATTTAACCGGCATCTAAGCTCCCGTGAAGCTTATGCAACATGTTTGCAATTGAATCCCCAGGGATATTACGTAAATACAGTCGGCCGAAGGTGAAGATTTCTAGCCAGACCATTCGAGACCACGATTTAGTTCGATCTCTGGCAATTACCTTCCGGAAACCGCTCTACGGAGAACCGAATCTACTTCCCCGAGACCTCTTGTTCTGCTTTAAGTGATATTCCAACATTCTGCACGGTTGGAATAAAACCGTAGGGGTTCAGAGACGAATGGCAGTCAAAATTGAAAATCTTTATCGTCCCGTCGAAACTATCAAAGCTTCTCGAATCGGCGAAATTGCGACTTACCCGAAATTGGATTTTATCCAAGCGCAACGACGGCTTTCTGTGTCAAATATTCAGTAAAATTAAATTTTGGAGAAATTATAGCATCTATGTACTAAGACTGCATTTTTCAACGAATCTCTCGAAAAATAAGTGCAACCTATTTTTGCATCGAACATGACACTAACAAAATCCAATTTTGGGGAAAATCCAACATCTACTAATCTTCCATACTTTAACTCGACTAGCTTTAAAAAAATAAGATCTACCGATGGCTTTTCGTGTCAAATATCTCTAGACTGCGGATCTTTATGCGAAATAAAAAATGTTTGCAAGACACAGGAGCCAAATTGAAATTTCTTTCTTCTTTTAATCGTCTTATTAAGCTGAAATTAATACACAGATGTCGTTAAATCCTCTCAATTCGTTCACTGCTTTAAATTGTACGTGCACGTTTTTGTCATAAATGCATAAAATCCGCAGTCTAATGATCGGTATTCTTTAAAGCTCGGGGGGTTGCAGTATGGAGGATTAGGTAGATGCTCGCCGATCGACCCTAAAAAGTAGATTCCTTAAAAGTTTTGTACAATATTTCGCGAGGAAAGTCCGGGACGGGAACTTTTAAAAATTTCGCCCTTTCACCCGAAGTTCGTCTCAGTCAACGTCCAAACAGTTTCCTTATTATAACGAACGAATCTCCTTTTACGCGAAGAAAAGACGATACTTCGAGAGGGATTTCGCCTCGATATAGCTGATCCAAGGATTATCCGACGGGCTGCACGCTTTCCTCGAGAAAGCTCGAAGACTTTCTTGCATTAACTCGTCTCGGTGGCGCAAACCATTCCCGGCTGGTCGTTAGGGATCCGTTAGTACTTGGCCGCCTGAAAAGCGGTCCTTGTTACTGTTTAGTCTCAACTTCTTCCACTTGGCTATCCACGGATAGTTTAATTAAAAACCGTGGAACTCGACGTATTCTCATGAAATTACCTCTCACTTACCGTAAAATATTTCCGGCGAGACTGCTTATGACGCGGACCCCGCAATTAGTTCTCGTTCTTTTATAATTATTTTGTCATAAATATTTGGAAATTCTGCTTTCCCTCAAATTCGTTTTGTTATAGTGCAAACAATCCAGAGATCAATATAGACATGTTCCTCTTTACAAGTCTTATTTAAAATCACTGTCTCTCTGGATCGATGAATTTCTACCGATTTCAATAGAATAATACGACACTGGTCAGACAAGTGGAATAGGAGGATATTAGTCAAACAAGTAGAACAGAAAAGTTTCCGATCAAGTGAGCAGAACAGAACAGTGATTGGTTCGACAAATAGAGCATGATGATTCATTACGCAAGTGAAATGGGATGGTCATTGATCAGACAAGCGGAATTGGTTGATTAATGACGAAACACGTAGAACAGAATCATTTCTCAGACCGTTGGCATGAGACTGTTCCCGTTTAGGGAACGTACAATACGATCATTGATCAAGCAAGTAGAATTAAACTGTCATTGGTCAGGCAAGTGAGATAGGACGAGCCTTCGAGAGGCAATTGAAGCAGGCGTGTCTTTGATCAAATACGTAGGACGGAACAGTCATTGTTCAGATATGTAGAACAGGATGGTTATGAATCAGCCAAGTGAAATGGGCCGATTATTGATCAGGCAAGTAGGACGAACTAGTTATTAATGAGGGAACTTGAATTAAATGATTACTTAAGCCAGGGGAAAGAGGCTGTTCGTGGTTACACAAATAGCCATTGATCCAGCAAGTAGAATTAGACGACCATTAGGCAAACAATTGAAATAAAACGGTTATTCAAGATCAAGTGAAGTAAGACGGTCGTTAGTCGGACAAGTGAAGCAGAACTGTCTTTGGTCAGACGATGCGAACATGCGAGTCTTCAATCAAATAAGTAGAATGCGTCAGTCATTTCCCCTCCAAGCAGAGCAAGATGGTTATTAATCAGAAAAGTGGAATAGGATAGTTATCGGCCAGACAACCGGAATGACGTGATTAATGACGAGACAAATAGCCCAGGATCATTCGTCAGGCGATGATCAGGAGCGAATGTGGTTATTGGTCAGACAAGTGGAACGAGCATGTTCCTGATCAGAAAGTGATCGTTCCAGATTTAATCATTCAATCATCTAACATACATTATAACATTCCGCGGGAGTGAAAAACTTCTCGAGGCCATTCTTTATGCTGGTATAATTTTTAAAACTATCCAACTACCACAGTCATTAATGTCGTTTATTCAAAAATCACGTTTGAGCGTCCCATTTCCTGAAGACCTAGATACATTTCAAGAATAGTACCGTAGAGGAATGGTTCGTAAATCAATGTTTATTGGTCGTGGTTCACCCCCGTTCCAGATCAAACGTTCCTCCATTTGCCGGTGCGCAGAGCGCTCTCCAATATACAAATACTCGGTTCCGAAACTAATCGGGTCCCGCCGTAAAAAGGAGAGAGGAGAGCGGAGTCTCCCCATTGGTCGGAGATAACGACGCCAATTCGCTTGCCGGGAAACGTCGCGGCCTTAAAAGCATCAGGGGACTCTGCCCGGGATACTTCCGAGAATATTATAATATAATGAACACCGGGGGACTCGTGGCCCGACCGCGTCGATATTGACTTTTCTAATTAGACTTGGCCGAGCACTGGAACAAACTGCCTCGATCCTTAACCCGCGTCCTTTCCCATCGCTAAGTAGCGGAGCCTCGAACGAGTCCCGGCAGCGTTCCCGAGGGAACTCGAACCGATAGGAGCCCCCACGGTCTTCGTATACATTCTACGAGTGGCTCGGTATTTCGATATTAGAATTCGGGAGAAGGAATTCTCCTATAATATCAACTAACTTCGCCGGAACGACAACCATCCCCCGAGTTACAAGATCGAGTCGACTGCGGGCTGCAACCTGTTAACGTTTTCTCGGATTTTACCTTGCTAATTGGACTCGCCGTGCTACCGCACGCCGGGTACCGATCCAATCAAGCCTCGAATATCTTCTGTACTAGCTTGGCACGATCAGTTTTTAAACGGAAGTCTGGTCGCACCGAATTCTTCGGTACATCATGAGTAGACTGCGGATTTTATGCATTTATGGTAAAAATGAATAGGTCAAATACAAAACTGAACACACATTGGACGAATCTAAAGATATTTTGATATAATTTCCGACTTTTTAACATGATTCAAAAAGAATACACATTTTCAGTTAGATTGAGTTTCGTACAATTGACTCGGGCAATTTTTATTTTGCATAAAGATCCGCAGTCTAAGTATGGGGATACTTTGTTTGTATAAAAACTTGCTTGGCGAAACGATGAATTTCATCTAAACAAGGATGAATTAGCTTTTGAACTGGATAGGGGTGAATTCAGTGCGCAAAAACACGCATAATGATCCGCAGTGTACTTATCGGGAGTATAAACGAAATTTATGAGTGTTGTGACGTTTCGCGACGCTGGCAGCAGAATGTATCGTAAACGAGTAAGCTCGAATCGCTAACGAGGGGGAATCTTTCGTATCGGGGGGACGCGCCGTAAGCCACCGGGATTTTATCGTTGTCTTTTTACGATGGATCGAGCGGCGTTTATCGATCGGTCACCGGTCACACGACATTGCGGTAGGTCGAGCGGAATCAATCATTGGTCGACTTTCGAATCGGACCACGGGCACGGCCTCGAAATATGATATTCGCGGCGGGATGCTTGGACGTTTGCTCGTCAATCCGGTCGGGACCGACCGGGACATCAGTTTTCGTATCTGTCGCGGCTGTCGCGAGTTTATCACCGACAAAACGCGGCGGCGCTCGTTAACGCCGTGAAATACGGCCGTCCATAACGAAGGGACCTCTTTCGGTGCCGATATCCTCTGCTCCCGTCCCGGAGCCGTTTTTTACGCGTCGCGTCGCGCCGTTTCCCGCGACGTCCCCCGTGTTATGGAGCTCTAAACGAGCGTTATAATGACCATTGGTCGACGTTGATTAAAAAACCTTCAACCGGTTGACGGGGACTCCGGGGGCCGAAGCCCGAATCGTTCGGAGGCCACGTGCTCCGTCGTCGTCGCGAACGCGATCGATAAGCGGACGCGTACTTTCGTCCCTCGACGGGCTGTACTCCAATTTTTTCGACGCCGCGCCGCGTCAAACCATCATGCCGACGGAAGTAGGTCGACAACCTGTCAAATGATTTCCAAAAATTAGCGCGGGAAAGTTTTTCTACAGGATGTCCCAGTATTGATGGTGTAGCCTTGGAATTTTTCATTCTGAATATCCAAAGGCACAATTGTTAATTTTATAGATAGCCGGAGATTATTAATTTTCTAATACGAATTTGTGAAAACACTGTGAAGAACTCGATACAATTGACAAATGATTAATTGCATCGGTTTTTCTGTCGCAATACATGCAGTTACCTCCAGTGATGCGGCTAGAACATTCGTTCGTTGTCAGACAGGTACACTATATCGACTGTATCGCAAGTGCTGTTAATGATCAAACTAGTACGAGTCACGAGATATGTGTCTCTATTGGCCAATCAATCAAGGAAATTAGTGCGCATAACTCGATAGCTGATTGGTGATTCTCCTGATCACGCAGACACGTTCGTCTGAGTTGTTCAGTTTACGCAAGTGGAACAAGACGTTTCTGGTCAGACGAGATGAATAAGACTTATATATATATAATAGTATACGAGTTGAGAAATGGAATAAAAAATTACATAAAATTGTATAGGTAGAATAAATCGGTGCCTGGTCAGACAAGTTGAACATCACTGCCAAAAGAATAGGAAAGTCGAATTAAGAAAGTATAATCAAAGTCCAATATCCTAGCCTGTAATTAGACAAGTAAAACAGGTCAACCTCAATCAAGTAGAATAAGACGACCATGGTCAGACACGCATATTTAGCTTGCTTATTGTAGAGCGGAAGGGTTTTCTCAGGAGAGATCGAAACGGGTAATTAAGAAATGCTTTATAGACTGCTCTCTGTCGAGTGCAAACGTTAACTATTCTTTCAAAACGGATTATTCGAACGGAGGCCTGGTTGCCCGCGGTTTTTTATATATTTGGCCTTAAAGCACGAGTCGTCGTTGATCAGCTGTTCGTCCAGTGACGAAATATGGAGCGACGACCGTCGGGCGTCATAATATTGTTCGAGGAACGATACCTTTTCCTCGCGTAACGTGCTTGTTTTATATTATAAAAATAAAAAATAATGCTCTACCGTCAGGTAAGTGGAGTAAGTCTACGGTCAGACGGAGAAAACTCATTTGTAGAACAAATGAAATACAGTGCAAGCGGTTATGCGGATTCAGATGTGAAAATGTTACTCATCAGGCAGACCTTCAGCGATATAAAACGAATAGAACAAACAACTCGGGCAGTAATTGGCTCACGTATTCAATTACAAAAGTGGAACGATGCAAAGTCTCCTCCTCAGACGTATAAATTGCAACAAGCATCACTTAGAACAACTCGCACAGCGAGCGTATAAGCGAGGCGAAGGAAATAATGCATGTACGTGATCAGACAGCTGAACTACTGTAACTTCCTGATCGGATGAAACAAGCCCTGCTGGTTTCGGAACTGACGAGTGATATACAGTCTCTGGATAATCTAAACAAGCCCCGCGAAGTCGATCTACACGTGAAACTACTTACAATTTTCCCTGAATATCCCCGTACAACCATCGACAATTTCACTGCCGTTCCGACGATCGTCATAATTTTTCCGGTTCCGTCTCCATTTTCGAGCATTAATTGGAACGGTTTCGGCATTAATTCCACGGGGCCGTAAAAGTTGCTCGCGTTCTCCCGCGGCCGTGTTTGAATGTTCAGGATTAAACGAACCGGTTAAACGGCGGCAATAGAACGTCGACGTTTGATTTATACGCGGGTAATCTTCTTCCACGGTATTATTATTAAAAACAGCATGGACCGTTGCACGCGCGTCTCCGCTCCCGGTGAATAAATTGTAAATACGGTGTAACACCGTTTGATCGCGGTGCCGATATTTTTCGTCGCTTTGACGCGCGCGAACCAAATCCCATCGCGGCTTAACCTTTTCGTTACAGCTGTCCCGTTCGCGTTCCGAATGCACTGTACACGCGCGCGTGCGTCCGTTTGATAAAAGACTTGTTTGATCGGCTCGGCAAAATTAATCTTCTTCAGCGGGAGACTTTTCAGTCAATTTCCCCGGGAGAGAGGAAAACGCGGAAAGAGGAACTCGAACGATCTAGCGAGCCATCGCGACGCTTTTTAACTGAAGATCAAAAGCGGACTGTTCGTATCAACCTGACGGACAAAGAACCGTGAACTTTTTCGAATTTTATCCCTTCCGTTGCGCGCCTCGAAGCTCGCAGATTTCCGCCAGTCGAACTTTGATCCCGACTACCGGCAGTTACTCGAAGCGCCGTGTTATTGCAAAACGCTGAGTGGAGGATAACGAATTTTTGAAGAACTTCCGCGCGGTCCTTTCAACGCGCCGAGCCCACAAAAGACGAAATGTCTTTTTAAGTGAAAATCGAGTAAAGCGATTTACGCGAGCGAGATGATCCGGTGTGTTAGAGTGAGCGACGTTATTAGACCGCGGATCTTTGCGCGTGTTTTCGTCGAGCTTTTACAAAGATACGAAGTCCCCTTTGACGAAAGTAAAAGAGAGATACTATTCATCGTTGCTGATATACGAGGTTTCTTGCGCTTTTCGCGTATGGCAATGAATGCGTGGAAATCTAGACATATCTCGACATACCATGAACTAGATGCTACATTTATATTCGTTTGGTATTGTACATCGGGTGTACGAATTAATTTCCTGTAATAAATTCAAGAACTCACCCAATTTTGTAAGATGGCTCTTTCCAATCACAGAAGATTCACGTTCGTGCGACCATAGACTCCGCATCTATTCAAACGTAATCCCAAGGGATATATATATAGGACCGCCCAGCACATTTATTTTCTTTTTAAATTTTAATCATCCCCACACAGCGTCCCGGTGCACGGTGCGAAATGAAATACCGCGGAACGTGAAAATGAAACGCAATTTCCTTACGTTAGCCTGACGATGGCCGGAGACTCTGCCGTCACGGGAGCCAAGATCAAACTAATCCAGCGAGTTTAATAAATCCAAACAAATTTAATAACCGTGCCGCGGGCGTCCGCGAAACCGGCGCGGCGCGCGATTTCGCTAAACAGCCCGCGAGGATGTAGAACAATGAGAGCGTCGGGACAGGCAACGGTTCGTCCGCGTGCTCGCGCGATCCTATCACGAGCAGAGCCACCCTTTTTAATAACATTACCGTGCCGGAACACGAGAAAGAGAGAGAGAGAGAGAGAGAGAAGACCGTCTGTTGTTCGCTTTAATCTCGGCCGGTGGTCCGGCGCTTGCCGTGGTTTTGCAGAAAGGGAGCTAAATCTTCGTGGCGACCGCGAAAGGGACAGGATCCTCTGCAATGGGCGGTGGCCAGGGACGGCCGACGGGATTTTAAACCAGCCGGATAATCCGAGGTTTAAAGCGTTTCAGCAATAACGCCCGATACCATCCTCGCGACCGTTTCGCTGCTCGTTCGTTCGTAGTTTCTGCGCGCCGCGCCGGCCGCCTCCCGTTCCGAAAGCCCCGCCAACCCCGCACCAACCCTCCCCCAAAAACAGATATGAAGATCGAAGCAATGATGGACGACGCCGCTAACTGTCGCCTCGCCGAATCCGACTGGCAAACGAACCGATCCGACGCGTCTATCGCGCGAGAAACACCCGCCGATTTATTTGCCAGCGGATCTGCGACCGATGAACACTCTCAATTGGCCGTGAGATGTACGATCATACAGATGATGATTTTTTAAAATTTTATACACAAATTAGTTCGTGTCCCTATCGAAGATTCATTGATTGCTCGCGATCAAAGAAATTACTTTGAAAAGCAAAATACAGGTACGAGGTGATTCCTTATGAGTAGACCGCGGATCTTTATGCAAAATGAAAACTGTCCGCATCGATTGCATGAAATAGAAATCAAATTAAATATTATTTCTTTCATTAATGATTCTAATGGAGGAGAAATCATATGACATTTCCAATTTGTTGAATTTTCCAACAATTTTGAATTTCATCTACTCAATTTTGCTACAAATGCATAAGAGAAAATTATCGTTTTCAAGATAATCAATGATGACTGACCAATTCTATTTCCTGCATGTACTATAGCACGCGAACTCGACGGATCTTCAAATTAGATTTTCTCGAAAACAGAGCCTGAAACGAGAAAAATGTATTCCGTATAGACGACTTATTTCCTCGTGTAGTCTCACCCCCTCCAATATTTGTAACTATTCGGTCTAGGCGACACAAATCAACGCGGTTTCCGGCGACTTCGAAGTTGCAACTTTAATAAATAGATAACGAATGGACGGAGAGTCAACGGACGATGTCAGGGGTCAGAACAGACCCCGGAGAAGTGTTCCGTCGTCGACCTGACTCGGCGATGGTTATCATCCAGGTACCCTCGTAAAAAACACGCGGTGGACGGGGGTTTATCCGGGGGTGGAAACGATTCGCAGGGGGCGGAGATGGGAGATGGGCGGTCGGACGAACGAGAGGAAACGAATCCGGTTATCGGTTATCCATAAATCGAAACTGAACGAGCTGACCGTGGTAGATGGGTCATCATAATCCGAACGGACGAGCATCGGTGATCGAGGTTGTACGCAGTCGGACTCTCGGTGGCTTCGTCGTTGCGACGGCCAACGAAAAAAAAAAAAAAAAACGGAAAAAAAAATAAAAAACGAAGAGACGTACGTACACACGATGATATGTGCGGATGAAAAAAAAAAGAGAGGAACCGCGCCTGCGGAACCACGATTTCGAATTAACGACCCACTTTTTGCGAGTCACCCTTCTGCGCGTTGTCTTTTTCCCTTTTTTTTCGTTTCGGGGCTATGGTTTTTTGGCGAAAAAGTCGGAAAGGGGTGGTCACGTTTTTTTTTCCTTTTTCGGGAACGGTAGTGGATACGGAATATTCTTCTTGATTGCGGGTTCGAGGCGAATACGGTCGCGTTTTAGGGACATGCCTCGGCTCTCCGACTTCGAGACAGAATATGAAAAATGTGAAAGGAGGATCGGGATTTATCATGCTTCGAGTGTCTCGCGTTCCGCTGCCATATTCGCGTCTCCCTCGGTACCGATGCCGACGCGAACTGCGTCGTAAAACCTCGCCCGGATTGACCGTCTGCTCTGGCCATAAACACGTTGCCAGAATCTGGAATGATGTTTGTTGAGACCGCGCCGTGCTCATGTTTCCTATGCTGTCTGCAGCCTCCCGGAATATACCGCTTTAATTCCGCGCAAATATTTCGCGTTCACTCCATTTAATAAATATTACGTTTACCGGCCAGTAATTGTTTGAACGGCTTCAAATTTCGACGCGCGGAATTCCACTTCAAATACGGAGCCTGGAAACTAGATTGTACGGTGATCGAATCGTTAAACTACAATACATTTACAGTGTAACAATTTTCAGACGACGATCCAGTTGTGTAGAATGTTTATTATTCGTTTAGGAATCACCATATTCCCTGTGACATTTTTTTCCCATTAGAGACGGTGGAGTTTTATTCATCCGATATATTTACGGTATTGTCCCTCGTCCATTTTATGCAGTTATGACAAATACTATATTATCAAAATTATTAAGCAGGAAAATAAATTTTTATTCAACCCCTAGTTGAAATTGAGACAAACCATTTGCATAAAAATCCACAGTCTACTAATTATCAGTGATAAGAGACTCGTTTAAAGTGCACGAATTAAACGAGACATTCCGTAAATAGTCCCCCAATGTCAACGTGGGCGAGTGGAAGGAAATTGCGAGTACAGCGCACGAAATTGCGAAATTCTCGTCGGCCACAAAGTTGGTCTGAACAGAGAAAGAACTTGAGTAAGAATGGGAAGATTTTAAAATCGTTTTACGGTGAGATTTGTTACGGCGACAAACACCGAGTAATAACTATGGCACACCCTCGCCAGTAAAAAACTAAAGGTTCCTCTCTGTCGAGAAGATTCTTCCCGTTTCCGAGCCGGCTCGACGAATTTACCAGCCCCGAAATAGCACGTATCGTTGCTGAACCCTCGGGAAGACGAAATTCCAACGAATTCAGTGTACCCTTGCAGCAGGTCGCCGATCGATTCGTGCCACGATCCGCGTTATTTATCGAGGCAAATCGAATAACTTTTGTGTCTCCCATTGTCCCTGTTACCACCGCACTTTCCCCTGTAACGTTTCAATTCGTCGCGACCCCACGGCTATATCCGTTCGAAGTTTAATCGAGTTCATCTCGAATTCCTACGAAATAGTCCTAGCTAACAGCCATTGTCAGGAGCAAACCCTTCTTTCGTAGGCCAAGTCGGTTCTCTTTGGTTAATCGTCTCGCGTACTCTGAACTCGACAATTCCCGCTAACTCACGCCTGTCCCTCGGGATCCGCCCCCTCCGCACAAACCGCAACAGTTTCGCCAACATTTTTCGTTTAATCCCATTATAACGAGTCACGCGACGACGAGTTCAAACACACGCTGTTAGCGTTTGTAACTTAAAACTCTGCGATTCTGTTATCAATATTCAAGATCTCTTCGAGACAAAAATGTTCACTAGTTAAAATGTAGGTATCGTCATTTTTTCTTTTCAAATCGAGCACCAATTTTGATCGAACAAGTCGTGCAAAGGACTAACAATTCTTCTAAAAATCTTGATTCATCCCCGAACGACTATGGATGGAAAACCCGGTTGGATTCACCCAATTTTTGGATGGTTGGAGGGCTGCGTGGTCCCTTAATTCGCGCGGTCAGCGTCACGAGGGAGGAATTGACTGCCGGTTCGGAACCGAGGGCCGTAAAACGGTGACGAAGTCAATTCCGGGTATCGAAACGTTCGCCAAATATCTGGCTCGTCTGGTCGGGCCTAGCGAGCGCGTTGCTGCCGCTGGAGAACAAATGATTTAACGAGCGAAGGGTTGGAAACCCGACAGTAGCAGCCAACCGGGAAATGAGGCAGGAGAGGAGAGAGAGAGAGAGAGAGAATGCGGGAGGAAAATATGGGCGACGGGCAAGAGGCGAAATTCGAACGCAGCCTGTACCTTTCGAAACCATCGTTCGACCGCAGTCCACTATTTCAGCCATCCTACCGTTCCAACCCTTCTTGGTAATCATCGACGAGTTCCTCGTTAGAAATTTGCAAAGTACTATTTATTTAGCATGGGGTAATTTATTTGATAGTCTTATTATCCCTTGGTCCCACGGTGATAAATCGAGGCGATCTAATTTACTCGATGCATATTTATTTCACGCATAAAATGGTTCGCATTTTAGTAGCATCGCTGTGGGGAGAGCGCGAGCGCGTCGTAGACTGGGCCGCGTTCCCGATATATTATTCAATGCTGTGTGCATCTCCTTTGTGAAATATTTACAAATGCGGCTCGCCGATCCATTGGCTCTCTGAACGATGCGCCATGCAGTATTACTTAGAGTGGCGGTATATAAAATGCATTGAGCGTCATCGATACGGAATACGAGGTTACGGTTGTTGAAGATATGCTACTCCACAAAAGTAAAGCGAAAATTTCTGAAATGAAAAGTTGCTACGTTCGAACTCCTGTAACTTTCGGTAAAAAACTGTTACGGCATTCTACCTCTGCTTATTTTGAAGACCGAAGTTGCTGGTTTCACGTGCTTTAACTTTTGTTAGCTTTCTGAAAGTTTTGTGTTTTTTGTCGATCAAAAACACACCCTGAAGTTTCGTCCTTTTTCGAAATTTGAGTTAGACGCGACTTCAAAGCAAATTTAAACGACTCTATAGAGTTTAAACAATTTTCTTACGCATTGATTTCAATGTGCACTCATGAAAGGGAACTTTTCTATTTTCAATGATTTCTCAAAAGTTGATCTGCGATCTTTTGTCGTGGTTTTATTGTATAATATATGAATATTATTTGAAGTGTGTCCTTCTATATTCAGCACCTGTAACTTGAGCAGACATTCATTTCAACTATAAATAAATAAAATTCGTAAACTGCAATTTTTGAGATATTCTAATTCAAGATGCCCACAGCAATTTGCCACGCCACGAAAAATTTCGAAACGTTTCCCCATGCATTGAGAGTTCCTTGTCCAACATAAATGCTTATACCAGATTAACGAACTTGCCTATAACGCTCGAATAACAATAAAAAGCGACGTATTTGTTTAACAGCGAGCAAACGCAGCCGCGCGAACGGCCCCAAGAGAGATTAAACAACTAGTTAACAGCTTTACTGAAACCGCGGCGCCGTGGAACGCTACTAAAAGTTCAAAAAACATATACACTCCCGCGCGCGATAATCGTAGAACGCGAAATTCTGTCGCTCAATCCATACGCGCGCCGCGCCGGTTTAATATTCCATTATAGTTTTAATTCGTAGGTACAACAGCGTTGTTTAAAGTTTCCAACGGTGCGTCAAGCACTTTGTTTAGACGCGGGAATATAAAATAATTCCAGCGATAAACCAGCCGCGGCACTGACGCAAAGGAATTTCAGGGATAATGGCCGGTAGCTGGCGGAGGCGGTTAAAAAGTTTTATTTCCTTTCTCTTTTTTCCACCCTCCCTCTTTTTTTCGTTCTTCTCCTTCTTCGTTCGTTCTTTTTTTTTTTTTGCTTTTTCGTGCACACGGCACCGGTTAAGCGAATTAGGAAGTTCTGGGTCCAATAAAATTTTTTCGCCGAGCGTCGCGGCCAAGTGCAATCCTCGAGAACTTTTCCGCGACTAAGTGCGCGAGCTGTAAAAAAATTTACAGTGCACGTTGCGCCGACGAAACTCGCGAAAATTCTGGAATTACGACGCTCAAACGTAAGAAGTGCCCCCGTGCCGCTGTGCAGAGCCCTTTGAATACAAGACATCGTCAAAAGAAATGTGAACACCGGCTCTGAACATTTTCGGATTACACCGTCTCTTCGAAGAAAGCTGTTTCTCCTCTCTGTTTCGAGGAAACTGTACGGCTTTCTAATTATCCGTGCACTGTACCGAGAGACCAGTGTACGAACATGATAAAAAGAAATTGTAGAAGGCGTAAAACGACATCTCAGACTCCTATTATTTTTTTATGAGGACTACTTGTTATTAGAAGGACAATTTTTATCCGCCTCCCTAAGGGCTAAAAGTCGAAAACAATTTTTTAACGTTATACTAATAAATATAAATTCAGTTGTTAGGCTTAGAAAGACTTTCTGAAAGGAGCAAAGAATAAAGATTTTTTTAAATACATTGAGTAACTTCTGACATCTTCCCAAATCAAATTATTTTTCTTCAAATAATACCGACTGAGTTTTGATTACTACAATTTTCAATTGTTGCTATTGTTCGCAGAAGTATTTTTATTTAACGCGTTGTAACTGGAGAACTCCATTGTGGAACAGTTTTTAGTTTATCAATCTCGTTCCTACGTAATGGAGGTTTCCACCATTTTTTTCTAAGGTTTCGTGATTCTTCCCATTGTAGATGGTCGAATATCGAGTTTCACGCAATAGAAAATGGTTCGCGTTCGAACTGGGTCAAACGAGGAGCACATTTCTAGTTTCACATTTTGCACGAACCGCTCGTTGCGATACGGTAATGAAGGGGATGGTTGGCGAGAGTTGCCACGGCCGAGAAATATGCTAATGCATTTGTCAATTACTGACATAAGCTCTCATCAGTCCGAGCGCATTTACATTGCGACGCGTTTTGAAAATGTCCTGGTCAAAACTTGTAACTCGTTTTTCCGGATGCTACTTTTCTACCGTAGCCTTTTGTAAAACATTCTACTACCCTTCTTTCTATTAGTTGTAAATTACTTTTCTTCATAGCCGTAGAAATTATTCAAAATTTATTTTTAGAGAAACCTAACAATGGTAAAGTATAATTGACTTACCTATCATCATATCCAATCAAGATCAGCTTATGTTTAGACCTTCTCCTTTTCTGCCAAACTTATTACATTATAACAAAAATTGTAAGTAATGCGAAATATTCAAAGATCTCACCATTTTTTTTGTGTACTGTACTCTTAAATAAACACCTACGAGAGTGTCGCGCGTCAACGTGCAACCGGTAGATGCAGGGGCAGTGCGGAAAAGCCGGATATATTGTTCGCCTCGATCCACAGTGCGGTTTACCGAGATCGGCGACGCGATATGTATTTGCAGGAGCACACAGCCTGCTCCCGATGAAATTAAAATGTAATTTTGCACCCCTGTAATCTCCGTGCACGTTCCCAAGTGTCGCGCCACCTAGCGAGTCCGTACACTTCCGTCCAAAAATTACCGGACACGGATCTCAACGAACGCAAATTAGAACAGGGTTGAAGGGGAACGTATGTCCGAATTCGCGTGTGTTGTGGTATTCAAAAATAATTGTGAATTCTCTATTAACTTCATGTTATGTTCCAAGCAGTCTTAAAGGGAGTAGACTCGTTTTTCCAGGATTGCAGGAAAATATAAAAATGGGGATTTTCAGTAGTCAAGAACGCTAGATAAAAGATCGATCTGGGCCGCTATCGCCCTCAAAAGTCCAATTTTTTCATTTACGAGGCGTAATTTGCATTATTCGGAAGCATGCAACTGCGCTTGTAGCTATTTTCATAGCTTTCACAGCTCATAAATGTAAAAATAGGACTTTCGAGGGCAATCGCGGCCTAGATTGATCTTTTATCTACCGCTTTTGACTACTAAAAAATCCCATCTTTGTATTATCGAGAAATGAGAACGCGATATCGTTCCGTTGACACGTTGACACGTTGACACTAAAGACCGATCTTACAAATCCAAGTTAACAAGTCCAAATTTATTTATAAAAATAATTTCGTCTACCATGTGTCGGAGACGAGGCACTTAAAGTGTTAAGATGTGTTCTCCTATCAGACTAATGTGTACGTCAGAGAGAGAGAGAGAGAGAGAGAGAACAGACTGCGGGGGTGAATTCTGCAGGGGGTTTCCCGCGAACGGCCGCTAGACGGTTCCCAGCGGGACTGCGGGGGCGGCTGTGCGGAAGGGTGGTTTAGGACTGCGGGGGTGGCTGGGCGAAAGGGTGATTTAGGTCTGCGGGTTCGCGGCTGGCTGCGGAGAGGTCGGCCAGGGGGGTGCAAAAGGGAGCCGGCACCCGGGTTACGAGCTTAGCCGTGTCCGCCCCGGCTTATTTGCATATTTTAATCTAACGGCAAAAAGTCGCGCGACCCTAGTTTTCCCATTAGTCTGGCCCGGGCCTCGCACGCGCGACCGGAACGCGTGTTACCGGATTCGACGATGAATTCGTTCGCCCCGGGAGTATGACTTTTCATTGGGTTTTCGGGCGCCTCTCCACAGATCGACCCACTTTTCGCACCCTCGACGTGTCGGGAAATTTTACGACACTTTTCCTTCGTACACGAGCCGGGCTTTCTTGAAATATTTGATCATGTTGGATAATGCACAACTACACATAGAGATAGTTGACAAAACAATATAGATTGCTAAATTTTAATGAGCACTGCAATGTACTTAATAATATTGCAAAATAAAAATATTCTACATTATAATTCAATTACTCTTTTCACCTAATCATTCTTATTACAAATACACAAAATCCACAGATTGTTAGTACCAATGAAAATTTAAGCTGCAAGAGTACAAGAGTTCGAACGTTGCAAAAATTGTACGTACAGTGTACGTTTGACAAACCGACGGGTCGCGCAGAGCGCCCGAAGATGTCCAAAGACACGAATCGAGTCATTCCTGTAAATTACGTGCTCCGTAGGACGCCGGACCCGAGCCCGGTGATATATTCCCGCAATTAATGGCGTCCGATCGGCGGAAATTTGTCGAGCTTGCCGGAAAATGGATTTAGATTCGACGGGTTTCCTGCTAGGAAGTTGTAGACCGACGTAGGACAAACCATCGTCCCGCTCCTCCCACCCCTGTATTTATGAGAGTAGTTTTGGCTGTCGTTAAAAATTTACGATACCATTTTACGCTGCGCCGTAATCTTGCTACTCGTCTTTGTCCCATAAATCGACCTCTTGTCTCGGCTGTTTAGCGTTCGGTACGCAATTACTACATACATGGCGAACTAAGGGAACCTTCGGGGACCGGTGGGACCATTTTGCAAGGTCTCTGTGTAATAAATTGGGTGCAAATTAAAAAGATACTTCACATCGCGGCCGATAGTACTGCAATTACATTGAGCACATCTTTACGTAAGATAAGAATTCTCCACATCATTTACAAGAAATCGAGGTTAAGTGAAAATATATTTCCTCCTCTAATTGCCTTTAAAAATCGAAAATAATGTAACAACATACTTAAATTCTGCGTATGTATTTCCATTTTTCTAGTTGATTTTACCCTTTCTTGTCATAAACGCATAAAATCCGCAGACCATACATCAATTTATAGGAACGTGCACAAAATTAAACTCCTTCGTGAAAGGTACTGTTAGGTTCGAAATTAAATGAAAACTTTGCTGCCCTCAAATTCGAATGATGGTTTCGTGCATGTGCAGGTATTTAACGTTGGACAAGGTATTTTAATTCCATTTCTAATTTGAATCATGTATAATTTATATTAAAACGATTTCCAGACTGTTTCATTCGTATAGTATTCAGTACCCATTGTTTCATATATTAATTGTAATAAAATGATGAACACTTCAATGCTGTATTCTATTATAAATATTCCATCATTAGCACGAAACAATTGTTTAAAACTTCTAACAAATAATTTCTACCAGCCCGCTGGCTCGCAAAAACATAATTTCCAATGGAACGAACGGAGCACCGAATAAAATTAAATTTTCAGAATTCTCGCTCCAGCAAATCTGTCGAAGCAGCCCAGCTATTTGTTGGTTGCACTTTGGTTCTCGAGACTGACAAGTTGGAAGGCGGGTGGCGGCGAATACTCGTTTCCTGGCGCAGACATCCGCGAAACGGAACAAGATGAACGAACGTGACATTTTTCACCGAGCGACTTAACGCGGAACGGCTCGGCCGCGTTCTACGGCGCGTAACGCGGAATTTAAAGTGCGGCGAGAGAAAAGGATGGGCCGAGGGGGCTGGTCGTTTGCGCGATTAAAATTATAATTTAATCTAATGGAATCGCATGCACGACCTATTTATGACCGGCCGCCCGCGCCGCTCTTGCTATGATGGGACCGTAATCGTAAAATTCTGACCACGCCGCCGCTTCGGTACAATTCAACGTCTCCGCGTATAAATAATTCATGCTACCTCTTCACCGGGGTATAATATTTCCAGGAGAGTTTTCCGCGCAAAGGGGAACGCCGTCGCGCCACCACGGAAACCGGGAGATTTGTCGAAACGATTCTCTAAATAGGAGTCGCCATCGCTGAACCGACGATATTCAATTTCTGCGGGTGTATCCCAAGATATTGAATCGTCCACAGTCCCAAATATACAGGGTGTCCCACTTGACCTTTCACGGTAATGCCACGATATTTGCGTCAAACTTATCCCTACTACCGCAGTGTCCCTTCTTATGGATTTTCTAATTTCAAAAATTATAATTTACTTAAAAGGTTATATATACATGCAAAAATAAGAAAGGCATTTTTTAAAACTTTTTTATTTGGGCTCTTAATGAAAATATAAAATATAGGTTTTGTAGATCTATGTTAGTTGTACACATACTGATAATTTCATCGAAATCGATAGACGCAGAAAAAACGACACTTTAAATTTTCATTAAGGGGCCAAACAAAAAGGTTTTAAAAAATCCCTTTTTTATTTTTTCATGTAACCTTGTAAATTTTTGGAAAATCTTTTTTAGATATCATTTCGTAATCCAATGCTTCTAATTAATTATAAAATATCAGCTCGTTTGGTACATTTATAAAAAAGTTATTCTGTTTTAAAGGGCGTTCGAATACTTTCATGACTCACTGTACGTAAAAACAACAAATTTTTGTGAGTACTACTCCGAATAAATGACATTTCGGTCCCGACGTTTTCCCATGTATCGAGGCATTACTGTAAATACGTTCTCCACAAAAGTCCGTCGATAAAGGAGACGTTTTTCCCCGTGGAAGCTCGACTCGTAATAAAAGGTTTCCGATGATTTCGTTAGCGTAGCGGATATTTTTCTGGGGGAGCGAGGTCGGCCAGCCATCAACAGCGAGTTTTGGACGTCAAACAACCGTGGAGCGAAGTGTGCCGGAAGCCGAAGAAGTAGGATACGGAGGTTCACGATCCAATAAATTCCGAAAAGAGATGGACTTCCTGATCGGACACGGTTCTCACATTTGTCAACGAATACTTCGTTCGTATCTTCTCCCGTCCGTCGAACAGTCAAAGTAACGCGGAAAAGGGCCACAGAGAAACCTTTGACGCTCGTTTCCCAGGGAACAGAAACGGGTCGGAACTGGGACAGAACGGAAAACACGGAATACTGGAATGCTTGGGAAGAGCGAATTTCGGGGTGAATGCGAAACCCCCACCCCGCCGGCTTTATCAAAAAGTTCTCTGATGTTGCGCCGCGACGGAGACGGTCGCCGGATAAATCCCTCGGAAACAGGGTTCGGAGCTTCAACTTGTTTCTGTTGATAGAGGTCTAAGGTCACGTAGATTCTACTTATTGTCAATTTAACTCTTCGGCCAGTTTAAAAGGATTGTAAATCGGACGCAAAAAGTCCGAGCGAACTCGCCGGACTACGCTCGCGAAGAAGCTTTATTATTGAAGCACGGAATACCGTCTGCGAGCGGAGGCCCTTCCGCGGATTAAGCACGAATCGCATTTAAAATTCTACCTTGAAGTTTACCAATCAAGTATATTGGTGCTCGAGGGACGCCGCCGTATGCTACGACGCTGCCCGTGAATTGACAAAATATAGCATTCAAGATGCCGGAACGTGTCCCTCGCATTTAAACTTACTCTTAACGAAACTTTTCACTTCGCCTCGCGGAGAACCAAGCTGAAAGTATTGAGGATCGAGGGAAGTACATATAATGGAATGGATTTTGAACCTGCGTATAGCAAGTTTCTACTTTTTCATGCTGTTTTAAAATTGTTGTGGATTAAAGATTTCTTCCGTTGGGTCGGAAGTAGAAGAAAGGTTTCAATTTTTTTTAAACATTTCATTCTGCTGGATCATATTCACTTTGACAAGTATCATTATCAGTGAACGGCATTCTTCTATTCGTCTTGACGTGCTGAAAATACGAATATTACATAACTTAACAGCACATTAAATTCTGCCTGTAAGAAGGTACTAAAAGCTTGTGAGGGCGAATGTAAAATTCAGCCACTCGATTACCGAATTACTGGAAAATCACAAAATTTGATCACTCCCATCACGTGTAGTGCTGAGCAAATTGCCATTCTTCCCAAGCTACCCAGTAGACCGAGCACGTAACACTAATATAATCCAATCGTGCAGCGAATAATCTAATATAAACACTAATATAATCCAATCGTGTATCGAATAATCCCAATCCCGCGAGGTATCTCATCGGGAAACGTTCGATCGCGATATAATAATCGCGGTTAACGGGCGGCGGAGGGTTGTACGAGATAATTCCAGGTTCGCTCCGTGATCTTCGGCCGCGAACGATAGTCGGGTGCAGGCGGGTACACGTGTACCCGACGACGTAACCCGGTAAACCCGTTACACGCGGCTCCTCCTTCCGATTTTCCACCCGGTTCTTACGCGTCCGTCCCATTTCCTTCCGTTTCCGTCGGAATCGCCGACCTTTACGACACCAGCCGGATTACAGATTATCGATTATTGTTATTGTTATCGCCTTCGATATTATCCCGGCGCGGATATCCGCGCGAGAGCGCCGGCTCCGTTAAAAAAATTTTAGACCAACCCCGCTACTACCGTCATTATCGCGAAAGTATTTGCTGGAACGGATAGTCGCGGAAAATTGCCGGTATTCCGGGGAAAAGGTGAGCACGTATCTCTGTAGCGGCGCGCGGAAATGTCGACGCGACCGCAGAGAGCAGTGCTTGCAATTTTCAGCATATTTTATTTATTTCACGTTTCAGTCTTCGATAGTTTCGTTTCGGCTGAAGAAATTCACAGAGTTGGGCAAAGATTGAATCAACGATTGACGAATAAATTCAATCGTAAGTCGCAATTAACAATTCTTTCCAATTGTAATCGTCAATCGCGGATAATTAATTAATGATTAACTGCTAAGAGTTTTTGTTGAGATATATTTCTGTCAATTCTCCATCTCCTCTCTATGCCTCTCTCTCCCTCCTTATTACAATTTATGGATAGACCGTGTGGCAATTAACTTCGACAATTGATTAAATCAGTCTTCGATTTTTCGATGATTTCTTTTCTTAATCAACGATTGACGATTAGCTTCATCAATCAATCAATCAACCTTGATTAAAATTTTAATTGATTAATGCTCAACTCTGGAAATTAAAATGAGGCCAAACGCGATGCCATTCGGATCACACGTAATTGTTTAATACACGATTTAATAGAACATCGATTATCCAGTTATCTCAATATGTACCTGAATTAAACGAAGACGTCTGGCTCAAATTGATGATCACGAACGTGGTGATGAAAGTACAATAAAAAAATAATTCAAAATAAAAATGATTTATTATTGAATTTCTGTCCGGAAGTCTTCACATATATCGAGTCATACGAGATGTAGTTTAATGTTTGATGGGAAGTTTCCTATCACGATGTAAATTTGAAATTATAATTTCGCGAGGATAACAACGGGATAATAACAAAGCAGCGTGCTGATACAGAGGGAATACGCGCGGTGAGATAGAAAGACGTAAAATAAAAAGGTTTATGTCCCCATTTTCGCCTTCCTTTGTCTAATAAAAAAGCTCGATTCGCGTTGAAAAAATCTTCGAGACCTCACCCCACATTTTCAATTACTTCTTTCATCTAGATATTTGGTCGCCCTGTAGCTCAAGCATATTACATTTCCTTTGATCTAATGCCCTCTTTATTATACCGCTTTCTTACGACTTCAATGCCCACCTCTGACAGTTAAGCTTCTTCGTGAAATGCTGCTTCAAGGAGAAAGCAAACGAGCGAATGTTGTAAGTGTTTCGTAAATTGCGATGTTTTATGCAATCGTGGAAAAGACCACTGAAAAATTCTAAATTCAAAACAGCTTTACGCTCTCCGTTAAGAATTTTAAAACTTTCCACTCATGGAAAATATTTGTGGAAGGAAGCAACTTCTATAAACTTGGTTATGGAAGCGTAAATTTTTAAAAAAGTTTCGCAGTCTAATAATTACATTTTTCATGTTCAATGAGTGACGGAGAAGGCAATTTCTAGATTAATTGCTGCGGAGCAGAAATATCGAAAATATTAAATGATCGAGGCAAGATTAGATCGACCACGCTCTGATATAATCAGATAGATATCGGAAACACGATCCTCTACAGCGGGAGAAATGCTCGAGATAAAGTTATGCTTCTTCGAGTGGGACGATGAAAATTGAACAAACGTCGAAAGAAAGATCAACACCGTTAACTTTTCTCGAAGCGAGTGCTCTCTCCTTCGAATATTTATATAAGCTTTGTTAGATTGTGGAAGCTGAAACAGAAACTCTGAAAACAACGAGCTCGCCAAGTATTGGAATACTCTATCGTCTCACTTAGACTGGAAGCTGTTATTTGACTTCTGGCGAGACTTTCTTCTACCGGAGATTACTGGAACAATTTTAACGCTCGTTTTTGTTGCTGCGAGACACTATGTTCCTTCTTTAATACAACTCCATAAAGAAAGTACACGTTTAACAATTAGTTAATTATGTGCATGATTTTGATCGACCACTTTCTATCAATATAAAACACGATAAAACCAAAATTTTAGTGGTATCAAGGACTGCGCATTTTTTATAAATACAATGATGCTGATAACGCAATAAAAGGTTCTAGCAAAAATCAGAATAATTATGAGCAACAGTGTGCATACAAATAATTCTTTCGATAATTACGTACACAATTTTCATCGACCACTTTATCAATATAAAAATTTCAATAATAGTCAGCACCGTCCACACATTATTCCGAACACCCTGAACCCTCAGAAAAGAGGTAAAAGTGTACCTTCCCTTTTTCCAAGAACCCAGCGAATTTCCATAATCGTTCGCAGTTTAATTATTACAAACTTAGACCGCCCGAGAAAGTTCTTCCTCGCTATCACACGTCGTAAGAATCCCGTAAAACTGCGATTTCCATAAACTGCGTAACTTCAGATTGCGGCGTGCAGCATTTACATATTCCGAAAGCTCCGGGCTGAATGGTTAACCTGAATGAAGACGGGAATCTCACTTGGCCGCGCGGATAGTGAAAGAGTTCGGCGCACAGTTTCGAACACCTGTGCCCGCCAAAATGACGTTAGAGCGAAGTGGTAATAAGTGCGTCAAGATTTCTGCGGCTTTCATACCGTCTCCGTTGGAACGACGAGCCACTTCACCCGCGCGGCCCCGTTTGACAGGGCTGTCTTTGAAACGGAACTTTTCACCGAGCAACGATGACGTTTGGGCTCTTTAAGCTTCTTTCCGCAGGGATTATCGGGAGATCGAGTGTTGTCGATTGGTTTATTGCTGGCTCGGATTGGAATCTCGAGACACTCGCGATTTTGTTTATGTTGCCTCTTCCCTTAAGTACTCAGAGGTGCTCCATAAAATTGACTTTTCTTCGCCGAATATAAAGGATGCTGAGTGTTTGTTCCTAACGCTAGTCATTTTAAAATTTCAGTTTGCAGGATGTGCCACGGGTTATCCCAGAATTAAGTGACTAATTGCAAGATGTGCGAGCTAAGCGGAAATTCCAGAACTGCAAGAATCAATCGCAAAATAAATATTCTTTTTAAATTAAAATCATTCTGATTAAAACAAAATAAATGTGACCAGTGACGATACATTCCTCCCTAACAATAAATTTGCATATACACTGCCCGAAATTTCGATATCGTAGAATCGTTTGCATACTTCACTGATAAACAAAATAAAAATTTGTTGGAGAACAACAGAATCGTTACCGACTTCATCACCGAGCAAAAATGCCGTCCACCACGGCTCGCGTTCCCAACACTACCGCGCTGTCATAAAAAGAAGGAGACCCCTGCCGGTTTTGTGCCAGTTTCAAACTGGATTTCGTGCTGTGTCTCGCGCAACTGCTTTCGAGGGCTCTTCCTTCGGTCGTCACCTGGCCCTACCACGCGAACAGGCTGAGAGGGTGATCTCGTTGCGGCCGCGCGAGAATTGCCACTCGTGACTTTGCATACGTTGCCGCTAACGTTGCGAAAAATTCAACTCCAGCCCGTCATCGCGGGCTGAAGACGTTACCGGCTCGATCTCGCTTCTGCCGAACACACGGAATCCCCGCGAAAACGGGACTTCCAACGGGACTTTCGTTCGAACCGTGTCGGCTAGGCCGTTCCCGTCTAATTACGGGAATTCAGTTAGCCTGTTGAACGAGCTGCGCGAATTAATTCGCCTAATTTCCTGGCCTCTGTCGCTCAACTTCTCCGCTGTTTCTTCAGTTAACCCGTTAACTGGGTATTCCGTGTTTCGAGCGAGTTTGGGAATTTTTTTCGGAAAAACTACTAAGCCTCTTGTATCCGGTTTTTGCACCACGTATTTGTTGGTATTTGGAGCATGTGTGTGATTTTGTTAAAGCCAAAATGACTGAAATTAGAAGATTTATATATTTTTTTATAGAATATGATAATGTGGTTGCCTTAATAATAACTCGTGTGTATATTTCTATATTTAGTTACATAAAAATTGAATATATAAGCACGGGTGAAAATTCAAATTTATTTTCTGAAGGCCAAATGGACAAAATTAAATTCTACGAAACACTTGAACACTTTTACGTGGTGCGAAGTGTATCATTAATTGACAGTCATTTTACCGTGAGTATATAGCAAGTGGCGTGGCTGCCCAAAAAAGCGAGCGCAAAATGCGGGGGAACGGGAGCGCGGAATAATTCGATGCACTCGGGTTTAATTAGTTTATTAATATAAAGAAGAGGTCTGGGTAACGATGCCAGATGAGGCGAAGGTTATACGCTAATGAAATTACAAGGAGCGCTAGGCGTATACGCGTTTATATTATATGCACCCGGGTTAAGGGAAGCACGGGTAGCATCAAACCTGCTGACGACTGAGCCAGCCGGGCTAAATTGAAATTTATTCACCGTTATTAAATCAAAAGACCGTAATACAGTCCTCTACAATACAACGCACGAACGCAGAACGTTTTATCGTTCCCCTTTCGGGTAGACACCGGGTTTTATCGTAGATATAAAACCCCTCGAACTATCCAAACAGACGCGTTTTCGTCCCGGTACTTCTGTTTTATTAACAACGACTCCTTACTATCTTTCACACGCTGCACTGTTCGCTGCAGTTGAAAACGGTCTGACCGAGTGTGTCCCTCCATAATGCTCTGCAATCCTGTTTTCAACCTTTATTTGTCAGGCTTATCGTGCCAGAATTACTCCCCACCGTGCATCCGCTCTCGAAAAAACTGCATGACCACCTTAAAAAAATATTTTCACGGTCGGAACTTAGTCGCCATCTTTCCTTCGTATTTTTCCTTTATTCGTCGACATTTCAGTTTTAATTTAAATGAAGTTTCATCGCTCTATCTCGATTCTATCGGAAGTAGTCGCTCCTCCATGAAAACCGGCGAGCGGTGCATCGGTGCTCTCGAAAAACCGGTGCATTGAACCGCGGAAGGGCAGTGCATCGAGAGGTTGCAGAGCTTCGAGAGAGAAAGAGAGGGAACGTGTGCTCGGGTAACAATATAAAGTTGTTAAGCCGAGTCGAGCCCCTGGCCACGGATCCCTCCCGTTCATTGGACACCGGTGTCAATCGATTGTCCGTCGCGCCGCCGACGTCTTCACATGCACGTGGCCCGCACGTGTGCAAGTGCAGCGACGGCGGTGCACCGGTGCACGCCTGCTCCTCTACGTTTTTGTAACGCGGTCTGACGAGAGCAAGAAGCGAGTTCGGAACTGGCGCGGTCTCGAGCAATCGATCACGACACCGCCCACACGGCTCCTTTCAGAATTAAATTCCATCGGGGCTCGGGCTTACATATATGGTGGAAGACCTAACCGGCCGTGAAACTTTTCTCTTCCTTCCGCGAGCATCGCTTCAACAACCGTCGAAATTAGGGGCAGCATTATGCTCGCCTGGGGGTGGGATCATGCTGCTTGAAAACCCGACTTACGAACGCTTACAATTTTTTACACTTTTCTCAAAAAACGCACTTGGGCACAAACCAAAAAAAAAGATATATGATATTAAACAAATTTTTAAACGATATAGATTTAATTTGCACTATTATTTATAGTTATATATTCTTCGTCATTGCATTATAATTTCTCCAAACCGCACATCGATTCCTCTTAGACATCGATACGTCTCGAGTCTTGGTTTTAGGTTAATGCGATTCAAGTATGTTGATGGCGGGTTGGTCGTTTTCGACTCTCCTGGCCTTCAATTGGTCCGATTCCCATTTCTCGGTACTGGTTTAATTCAATTTGAGTTTCTCGGCTTCGAATTAGACCAATTTAAGTTTGCCGACCGTAAGTTGGTTGAATTCGGGTCTCTGGGTCCCGACATGAACCTGTACTTGTCACTCTGTCCAGATACCTCGAGCAACATTTTCCAGTGTCACAGAATTATCATAAAATATTTCTCTACTCCTCTCAAAAATTTTCTTTTTATATACAAGATTGTACGTGATAGTTATTTCCTCCCAGTATTAAAAACTATTTTAATATCCCAAAAAATCCTCGACTGCAAAGGTTTCGGAGGAATCATCAGTCTTTTTATTTCACAAGGAATTTTCAATGCGGCAAACGAGATGCTTCTTTAATCCGATTCCGCTAAAACGTTTCGAAAATGGAAACCTGCGTAAGAATCCGCAGTGCAATCGTGATACATCGATGTTGCCATAGAAACAGGCTTTAACCGGTTTTTATATTACGAAATCAGCGCTCGGCGTGTCCCAGTTTTTACCATCAAAACTTCGAGGAAAGCGGTGCTGGCGGTTTTCGATCAAAATATACGATCACCCGAACGTCAAACTTTCAGTTCGGCAGTATCGATCCTTATTTCACCGTGAAACTTTATTAAAATCATGTTAGACGGCCGGATAGCTGCCAGGCGAACGCAAGATTCCGCTCTTCGAACTCGACTGTGCACGCCTCTAACTCTCATCTTGCTAGAAGCTTTCCCAGCATAAGAATCCGAAAAGTCGTTTTGGTCCGATCTCGGAAAAATCCGAAAATTCCGGGTCGGGGCATTCTCTCGCGGCCGAGGCGTTTAGATAAGGATCAAATATCTCGCAATACCCAGAGCCCCGGGCGCGATTATCATTTTCCTTTCTCTACGAAGGAAATCCGGAGAATGGGAATCGGCGTCGATGCGTTTCCGGTGAATCGCGCTCTCGGCGAAATTACACCCGCGCCACGTAAATAGCAAGTAAATAGGTTATTATGCCAGAAGGAACTACTTACCCTGGCGATTGCATTCGGATTACTTTGACACAGTTCGCATAAGTGGCTGAATTTCTTGTTCCAAGTTTTCCGAGTCTCGAGATGCACATTGCCGCACAGCAAAATTTTCACGCGGTACAATTTTCACGGTATTAGTGATTTTTAGTAAAGAGCAGTAAGGATCTTTATCCAAAGTAATGTCCAATAAAATCCGTAGTCTACTGCTCACAAGTTAACACGTCAGAAATAGAATTGCGGTTGCATCTGTGCTACGACAGGACCGGAAGTATGCCCGAGTATTTTTGGATCCAGTATGTTTAATAAACCCGTAGACTATAATAGCATTGCTCCATTAGATTCGCATTCTGGAATCGGACATTTCCATATGCACGTAACAAAGTTCAGAAATAAAAGAGAACAGTTTAGATTGCGAAGGGTAGAAGGTGCAAATGAAGCAGGAAGGCTGCAACGCGACATCGTGGTCTCGGTGGCCAGGAAAAAGAACAATGCTGTCAGGTTAATTATCAGAAACGGCTGGTAACGTGCGCGCAGATTCGCGGGGAACGCCGGCAGGTTCGCGTGGAACGATACCGTACTCGTTTCGGTGGCTTCGCGTAAACGCTCGCACGGCAAACAGGAGTCTGCACACAGAGCATATTAATTGCGCGTGGATCGACCGCACAATTCTGATCCTGCAATTACGCGCGTTCAGCTCGTCTCCGGAACCGCAGCGGCTCGTCTCGTCGGCCCTTGGGAATCGTTAACCATCTCGAAACTTTGCCCATTCGCGAAACTGCCAGGAGCCAGCCAGCACAGCCAGCACAGCCAACCTCCTCGACATAGGATGCGTACTCAATTTTCCTTTCATTTTCCCGGGGAAACTCCGAGCGACGCTCGACGACGCTCTACGGCCTCGTGAAAAACATCGCGATTTCCTCCTGATTACAGGCTGGAACAAATGTAACACCGATAGGCACCATCCTGCCAGCTCCCCCTGCGCAACTTCCACGGATACACAACTTTTCCGAATACTGTTGGGAAATTTTCGTTCCCCGACGTTTATCGGATTTATTGCGAGTAGGGGAAATAGTAATACAGGAAAGTTCAATTTATTATTTCGTTGTTCAACATCGTTTTACCATGTTCAATGCCATTGTACTTCGCAGTTTTAACTCGTATTTTCATGCAACAAATGTTCGCTAAAAAAGTAAAAATTGAAAACAATAAATCAAGCCACATAGCCAAAATAAAATTTGTCTGCACCGATTCTAAAACAAACGCAGCTGGATAAAAATATCTTGCATCCTTTAAACATTTTCTAGAGTTGAAAATAATGTACCGACATCCTTAAATTTCATCTACTCAGTTTTTCTATCGTGAATTTTTAAAGCGAATTATTTATTTAGAAGGGACACATAGCTAGATAAAATAAAAGAAACAAAAATATAATAAACAATTAGGTTGTCTACTAGCTGTGTATATTACGGTCTGAATTAATACTGTACAATCGATAGGTACAATTGGGACGTAGGGGGAGGTACGAAATACTTAGGGCAGCTAATAGCGTTATCTAGTACAGTTATTTAAGCAGTTTGGATCATGTAGTCCGCTAAATGTTTGAGATAACCGATCTAGGCATAATCTGCAGAATCCGGCTCACAGAACGTTAGCACAGTGTCATTGTGTGGAATCTATTAAATATGTATACCGCCTAGTACCGAGGACTTTACGATTACCTATTGCGTTAACATGAAATTGCTTTGAACGGCATATTACCATTCGTTTCTCACTATTTTATTCTCTTTTTCTACTTGAAAATTATTCCTATCGTGCTCACAACAAATATTTACAATTCAGCATGCTATCTATCATAATACACACACATCCTTGTTCCGCGGAAATCTATTATACCTAAAATCACTAGCAACGACCGCAATAATTGTGCAAACGTGCGCGTTGTTGGTCGATTTGCCCAAACAAAGGAGAGTGCACATAAATCGATACCGCAATTCACATTTCCTTACCATATTGGTTTATCGCTGTTTGTATCACCAATATTAATGTACAGCGTAATGGTATTATATTATAAAATGACCAATCCCTTGTATATCCTTTTGCCTTAATAATTAGACTGTGGATTTAATGCACTCACGAGAACAAGATAATAGGTAAAATATAATGAAAATAAATTTCTATGCATCTTTGTATTCAGCACTCGGAACGATCGAAACGATTGGAATCACGTATAATAAGTACTGGAAGCTTGAGGGGGTAATTTTAAAGTTCAGCTATTTGACTTGATTGAAAACCATGAGAGAGAATTGGTTCGCTCCCATCGCTACTATTCATCATCTCGAGGCACACGAATCCGTGGCGGGCGAGGCAGGATAAAATGAAGAAAAATAAATTAACCGAGTGGTCGACGAAACAAGCAATTAGGGTTGGATAAGCATCGAGAGGCAAACAGTTTGAGGATTGCAGGACGTAAATACTCTCTCGTTCATATTCGAGGAAGAAAGTTTCCCGTGCACTCGTACCGCCGCGCCGGATGAAAAATCCTCGATTTTCCCTCGACTCTCGCCCGAATCGATGAATCGCAGGGTTGGGTCGTTGGGGGCGGAGGGCTGAAGCCGAAGCATCGACGACGGCAAGTTTCGATCCGCGAAAGTGGAAAGAAGAATTGATTTAGCGAAGTCCGTAATGAGTTGATTGCAGAGGATTCTCTATGCCGTAACTTTCGAGCGACGCTGCCTTAAATTGCATTCGTTACGGCCCCGACCCGCAGAATTTGATTTTCGAAATATCACCCCCTTCCCCGCGGACCACCGAGGTCAAAGATCCGCGCTATACGCGAACGCGGCAAATTCGATTCTCGGCATCTGTGTACAGGTCATCCATGCGAGACTCGCGAAAATTCCGCGTTACACGCCGACCGGAATTTTCAATGAGTGTATTTTTACATACCCGATGCCACCCCCGCTGGGCCAATTAAAATTTTTTAATCGATTTACTGGACGAATATCCCAATAACGAGACCACTGTTTCTTGTAATTCCGATTTGTAAAATCATTGGCAGAGCTGAAATCTATTGACAAAAACTGCAGAAAAAGTTCCACGAGGTAGGATGGTCAAAATTTGAAAACCTGGATTTTCCAATGGGGAATTTTTTGGCGAAAGAAAGGAAAAAATTCATTTGTTTCATGACAATGTCTTAAAAATTCGAATCTTCTTGCAATTTTCTGGGATAGCTTACTTTTACTGTTGTAAACTGAATAGTTTATCATACAGTGAGTGTACAAAGTATTCGTACGCCCCTAAAAATAGAATAACTTTTATGTAATTGTACCGATTTCCATGAAATCTTCAGCATGTGTATAACTAACATAGGTCTACAAATCATACATTTTAAATTTTCATTTTAAGAGCCCAAATAAAAAAGTTTTAAAAAATGCCATTTTTATTTTTGCATGCAACCTTGTAAATTATAATTTCTGGAAAATAGTTTTTGCATATCATTTCGTAAACCAATGTGCTTCTAATTGATTATAAAAAAATCAGATCGTTTAGTACAATTATAAATAAGTTATTGATTTCTAAAAGGTATACAAATACTTTGTATATACTCACAGCAAATAGAACAAAACCGTGCGCAATTTCCATAATTCCGGCGTTCGAAGTAATAGATTGTGTCAGCCTCATCGCGAGCACGAGGCTGCAGCAAGAAACGTCTCTTTTCGCACGTCTCCGGGTAAAAAGAGTCCGCTACAGTCTAGCGTAATTTCGAGAAATTGAGTATCGTGCCACCTCCCTCTTTTTCCAGTCTAAAGCTGTGTGTTTATCCCTCCCCGTTCCTCCCCCCCCCCCAGTGTTTCCACTGTCCTCCATCCTGCGCCGAGCCAATTTGTTTGCTGGAATCTCAGCTCGCGTTCCATGCTTTCGCGTGGAATTGCAAAATGCGAAATGAGGGGATTACATGCACGGCCGCGCAGCTGGCCGAGTAATTTCGGATACTTTGATCCGAGGATTCGCGGAGCCTCGACTTCGATCGTTCCGGGCCAGGATCTTCGAGGGAAGATTTGTTCGCGAATATGGGGGGAGCTGCGGCGATAACGCGAAATGAAACAATATTGTAGCGATTTTTTTTTCTGTTCGAAGCAAAAGAACCAAGTGAGCTATTCGACCGTGTGAATCAAATATTTTAACCCTTGACGCCGTATACAGGGCGTGGTTGAAAGGGTGATGCATCAGGATATAATTCTAAATGTAAAAATAAGTCGGAGAAAAGGAATAACATTTTTTCGTTTGACACCTCGTTTTCGAGAAAATCGAGTTTACAGGTCCGAAGTAGAATTGGTTGGCCATGGTCAGACGCGCCAGACGATTCCTATCTAATAGCACGCGTATACTTTTGCACACTTCTATAGACCACCATAAACCTCCCTACACCACGATAAACATTTAATTTCTTGCATCAAGAGGTTCAATAAATTATAAATAATTGGAACAGTGCGGTATTAAGCCAAACCAATACCAAAATTAATTCGTACACTTGTATAAACCACAATCCTGAACAAACGACGATGAACATTTAATTTCTGGCATGAAGAGGTTGGATAAATTAAAAATAATTCAGAACTGTATTTAACGTAGTAGTAATGAGCAAGCATGGTTGGTGTTAAGCCCGTATTTCATGAGAATTTGAGAAATCGATAGGTCCGATTGTGTTGCCGGCATTTTCGCCACAATTAAGCACGTTCGATGACCGACTTATGGCTGGGCTGGCAGTGATTTTTCCCGGTTGGAGAGCCGTGGTTCGAGGAGGGTCGTTCGGAAGGTATAATGGAGGGCACTTCGTCGGAAGAAATGGGCGCCATTTCTGGGTGAGAAAGTTCGTCGCGTTGTTAGAAACAAGAACAATACGACACTCTGGGATCGTTTCCTGGAGCGTCGAAACCGGTCACGGTCCTCGTAAATGGACTCGTTCCGATGTTTCGTGGGAGTTGCTCGGGCGAACTCGTTGCTCCCGACGTCATAAATTAACTATTTAACCGGTCCGAGAAACATAGTAAATCAATACGCGCGCGTCAAGCAACGGTTTATTGACTGAACATGATTTAACTTCCTCTCTCTATCCTCCCCCACCCTTCGCTGCGGCGCTGGTGATAACCTCGATTAGAATTGAATGCAACACACCGTGAAGTTATTTATTTTACGCGATCGACGATAAATCATCATTGTTTTGCCGGTTCCGAACCGGTTTTTTCGCTCCTCGGACTTGTTGTATGGCGACTGACGGCCAATGGGACACCGATTGTCCGAGAACGCGATTTTTATTCATGCGCAGCTCGCTGGACGAGTTTCCTGCGATATTTAGACGTGTCGTATTTTTTATCGCCTGATTCATGGTTATTTATAAGGGTTCCGCGGATCTTCACGCAAATTCTTTTTGTTCACTTAATGTCACGACAGCTGCACTGCTACTTGCAATTGGTTTAGGATGCATTTCACACATATATTCAATGCCACCTTTCATATTTTAATTAATGCCCACGCGCGTTCTTACACGGTTCAAATATTTAAATATGAAATATTTTATCGTACAATAACATTTTTTTCAAAAATTTCAATCTTCACGATAAAATAATATTGTTATTTATATTTTCGTTTTATCACAGGGAATATTTTAGCGGGTAAAATATAATTTAATCCTTTTTCGAAAATTTTAATATATAATTTATATGCAAATAAAATTCTTTTGTGAGCATTCTAGACCATCAGTAAATTATAAAATTTCAATGTATTTAGGTCAGTAAAGTATTCAAATAATATACGTATAGAGTTGCATGACTACCAGTGCCGGCCATACTGGCTTCATAAGCTCCACGATCGCTGGCCCAAACTATTTGGAAAAAAAATCGAATTAGGACTATCCTCGAAACAGGACTTTTTCGAACGAGTTCGCATTTAAATCGAGCGGGTTCGAAAGCGCTCAAACATTATTCCCGTCTACATAATTATCGCGCATGCATGTTTCCCGTATTTCTGGCAAATTGGCTTTGCTACAAAGCCCTCCGGCGCGTTTATTGTTAACAATACTACGGCGCCGGTCCGATCGCAATTCCCGTAATTTGCGATCCAATATAAATTTCCGGGGAACGAGCCGCGATCGACGCGCATAATTTTCTATCGAGAAGGTAAAACAATTTGCAGAGGTCCGAGCGGGGACCTGGACCGTACCGGGCCGCATTTTACCTGGTTAAAAACGGGGTTAGGTTAGGCGAGACAGCGGGTCGCGTTAACGACGATAATTAGAACGGATGCGTAGACATTTTGCGCGATTTGCCGTAACGCGAACGGTATCCGCCGGGTTAATTAATGTTATTAATATCAATTCACGGTAATTCCGTGGCAGCGGGCCCACCCATCCCCTTGATAGTTTCGTAATAACATATCACTCCCGGTACAAGCCCGGTTGAAAATTCGCTTCGGAAACCCGCGGGCGAAAGGCTCGCGCGCGCGCGCGCGCACGTTGAATTTCAGCTCGCCTAATTCAACAAAGAGGAAAAGCGACGCCCACGCAAGGAAAACGCGATAGCGCGGGCCGCTCGAATTTATACACCTGACCATGCAGTTTTCATTGCTGTTCGGTCCGAACCGAACCTCCGCAGGTAAATCACCTGCTTGCTGTTTACATAGTATGGGTTTCGCGTACATTGCAAGGGATTTATTGATTTTTTAGACGAGATTTCAAATTTTCCTTCAAACCTAAATGGTTCGGTCGTAAAGTGCTCCGTTTCAGCTTTAAGTTGAGCTCTAAAAAGTTTGTAAATTTTCTCGGAAATATATTTTAATATATACTTGACGCAGCCCCGTAAAATCCAACCATCTTTCACCGAGTTGCTGGGGCTTGGATTTATCGATTTTTCGACATGATTTACAATTTTTCTTTAAACGTAAAAGGTCCTGTCGTAAAGGCGATCTTCCAGCTTTGATTTATCTACTAAAAAGTTTAGAAATACATCCTACTATGGACTTGAAGTAATCCCTTGGAATTCTTGAAGTGACTTCGAATTTTCCTTTGAACCAAAGTAATCCTATCGTAAAATACGCTCTCCCAGCTATAATTTGGGTTCTCGAAAGTTCGAAAATTACTAAAATTCGGGAAAACATTCTAAATTCGATTCGCTTTTTTCGATTTTTTCCGATTTTTCGAATTCGTGATTTTTCGAGGCGATATGGAATTTTTGTTTGAACAAAAGCTACATTGTCGTAAAGTGCACTTTTTCAGCTTTAATTTCAGCCCTTAAAAGTTCAAATATTCTCGCGGAAGCGCATTTTAAAATCGATTCTAACTAACTCTTTGAAATGCAATTATTCTGCGTCGTTCTTTCGCACCGGATTTCTCCATTTTCCGACATGTCTTCCAGTTCTACGTTTAAACCAAGGTTATCCTACCACAAAGTGCGGTCTCTTCGCGAGCTTTAATTTGAGCCTTCAAAAGTTAAAATATTCCTACGGGAATACAATCTGAAATCTACTCGAAGTAACCTCTTGGAATGCAATTTCATTTTCCTCCGACCTTTCGCTCTGGCTTCTTCGATTTTCGACACGACCTCGAACTTTCTTTTAAACCAAAATGAATGTAGCATGAAGTTCAGTTTTCCAGATTTAATTTAAATCATCAAGAATAAAAAAAATTCCAACGGAAATACATTCTAAAATCGATTCGATGTAACCCTTTGAAATGCAATCATTTGCTACCTCCCTTTCGCTCCGGATTTCTCGATTTCTCGACATGTCTTCGAATTTTCTTTTAAACTAAGATCATCCTATCGTAAAGTGCAGTCTTCTAGGTTTAATTTAAGCTGTCAGACGTTCAAAAATTCCCGCGGGTATACATTCTAAGTAAACCTCTTTAAATCCAATCATTTCTTTCTGTGCAATCGCGAGCAATCGTTCGAGATTTATCGATTTTAGGATACGATTTTGAATTTTCTATTAGGGCGAAATTATTCTATCATGAAATGCAGTCTTCGGGCTTTTATTTAAGCTCTTAAGATATCGAAACTGTCCAAGAGAATACATTCAATTCAATATTTGAGAACTATTTTACTGAATTCCAGTATATTATATTTGTTAAATGAAACCATCTTTTTATCATTATTATTGCCACAGAGAAGCAACAGCAATCAATACATCGCAGATTAAAAGTAATAGCGCATGTATTAATCGTTTGCACAGAAAGTGATCATCAAAGATACACATTATTTATGAGATATCCTGATCATTTGTGTATACTCGCAAGAGTACCCCTCCAAGTACGATAAGCACTCGTTCGTCCATACGATCAGATACTCCGGAAAATGATGAAAGTGCAGTGGTTAAGTGATTCTCATCGGTTGAAAAAACGAGCATATCATTACCACCCTCTCGAGGAAGATCTTGTCCACCACAGGCTCGCCTAAGTGCACCTTCTTCTTCCTCGGCCCCGGCGCAACTTCCGCTCCCATGTTCGCCGTCCAAGTTAACGAGGCGTGCGTTAATACACATTACTTAATGACTTCCGGCACAGCTTAACGGAGCGTTAACGTACAAACTTGCCGCGTCCCTGACCGATACAGGCTTCCGGCCACCTCGAGCATGGTTGCGATGCTGTTGCGTCGGAAGTGTGACCTCGAAACACACTACCAGCTGGTCCCATTCATTTCCATTCAACCGCGAACAATCGCTGATTTTCCAATTGTTTCCCCACCAAACTGCCCAACTTTCGCGCATTAACCTAACCCATTCGAGCCCAGACAAAACGTACACCACTCGAAGGAAGGGTGAAAATGTGACTGAAATTTAAAGAACCGGAAAAATCTGAACAAACACCAGATTATGAACTAATAGTGATGGAAGAATAAAATATTATTCTTAGCCACGATGCATTCTATTCGAACGATGAATAGCCTCGCCATTTTTCTCTTCCTCCCGCTGTCACGCAACCCCCAATCACCGTAAAATTCACTTTAAAATTCCGCGGGGTCCCTGAAGCATTGCTTCATCCAACGAAACGCTGTGCTTCGTCTTCGAGCAACATTAGGCCAGCAGGTCGATTAAGTCAGCAATCAGTGTCAGCCTGAAAAGAAATATGGCGAATGGTGGTGTCGCGTGACGCGGCTCATACAAGCTCGGACAGCCTCGCTAACTGTTTCAACACTGTCGATTACACACAGCAACACTGCAATCCACCGCTGACAATACGTACTTGTCAAACTGATTGTACAGTACAGGTCGACCGGGACCCAGTCACCGGCAACTACGATTCGTCACGCGACGGAATTTTACAGTATCCAGTTTTGTAGAATATCAAATAAAACGTTGATTAAACTTTGATCAGCACGTCCATTTTGATGGTTAAACACTGAAATTTGCTACGAATTGGCAATTTCGTAGGAATTGGATTCGCACGAATATTTTTCCGAATATGGAGATAAAATAGATACACTTTCCTTTGACGATAATAAAGTTTCTTTTTTCGCGGCCGACTGTATACTCTCCCGTCTAGTAAATATAAATTCCTCCACTCTATCGTTCACTTCCATTCATAAACGCACCATCGAGCGTGTCGGTATACCATTGTGAAAGTATACACGAATATCTCATTCGAAATTGGAGGTATTCAATTTTACGTTCCGCAGACGAATTGAGAAAATTCATCTTCCGCACATCGATATAAATAAACCGAATTCTGCGGAGTTCACTGGCAAATATCGAAGTTGGAAAAATTGATTCTGTGAAGAATTGCTTGGTTAGAATTCGGTTTTATTGAAGAGCCGAGTCTCATTGTTATTTATATATTTAATTCGGAAAACCGTCGAAAAAATGCAGAAACGTGGAAACATGTCGCTGGAAATTTATTATCCGGAGCAACAAATGGAAATGCAAATTCACGACGACAATGGAGAACAATACAGTAAAAAAGTTTCTCCTCGCTTGTTGATTTCCAGAAAAAATATTTTTGTAGAATAGAAGTTTCAGTGTTGGTATGACGTATACGCAACATTTTCTTTTTGTAGGGAAGAAATATGATTTTTAAATGTACATGCGGGAGGTTCTACGTTTAGTTGACGGGGTTACGGAGGAGGAAGTATTTTAAAAATGTTTTTTATCCGAGTGTTAACGCACAGTCGCGAAATAATTCGTTAAGGTTACGAAGCAGAGTGTTGTCCGGATTGAACGCGATGTTGAGGGTGGCGGCTGCGATTTGTTGAAGAAGTTGGTCCGAGATTATGACGCCAGTAAGACGATAGCGTTTCCGTGATTCACGATTATGTGAAACTCGCCTCCTTTTTACGACTGTCCGTGGCCATAGCGTTCTCGCGAAACTTTCGCCCGCCGCACACTTCTCCGTGAACACTGTAACTGCGGGGATTCCTTTTTATTGTTCCGTACGGGCCGCTGCTTTGCGAACGGCTGTGCTGTCTGTCTATTTGCAGTTCCTCCGAAGCGAACTTCCTTTTGAGACTCGGATCCTCAAACCGCGATAGCGTGATTCGCAACCATGCCCGATACCGAGGCAATAAAAGTTCTTCGGAAAAGTGGAACGTGAACGTCGTCGCTTCCCTGTGTTCTTGCCCCAACTCAGCAGCTTGAAATGAATATACTCGAATTCGTTCTCTGGTTTCCTCATTAACCGTTCTTACTTTTCGGTTTTAACACTCGGCTCCATTTTTCCTTCGTTCGTGTTGGATACGAATTTCATTCTTTTAGCGTTACGTTCTCGTTATAAATAATAGTAATACAGTAGGACCTCGATTATCCGGGCCTCTGATGTTCGAATTCTTTATCGTCTGAATAATCTCCACCAAGAATTAGTTTGCGTTAAACCAACCCATACGCTACACGATTTACTGCACACTTCAATAAAGATTAAATTCAGCACTGAAACTATGTAATTGTTGTACATATTATTCGAACATGTTCCACTAATTAGAACGGATAATCGATGTTCTACTGTATTGTGCAAATTAGAAAAATGTATTCATTAAGATTCATTCGTTCCGACATATGGCTATACAAGTAAATTAATCTTAATAAATCAATAAATTAATAAGTCTCCACAAAAGCACTTTTGTATGCTACTAAAATATAGTCGTTAAGATTTTAATTAATTTGTTCCAAAGTACATGTGTGTGGTTACAAGTAAATTTATTATAAATAAATTAATAAATCTCCACGAAAGCCCTTTCGACGTGACAGTGCACTTCATCCTTCCAGCAGCATATCGTCACCAATCTCACTATCCCGTCCCGCCGAAACCCGACTATAGTACCTGCTAACCAGACTAACTAAGTAATACTTGCAGAGTAACAACACCGATAATAAATTTGCCGCAAATACCTAACTAGCGTTCGCGACACCTCGAAGCCATGCTCGCACACACGTGCGGGCCGAGCGCGTGCCAACCGGAAGTTAGGGGAATACCGAAAGTTTATGGCGTTCTCGTGCTACCCCGAACGCCGCGCCGCTACCATTTTCTTGCGTTCGCATTAATTTCCATACGTGGCGATTTCTGCTCCGAGGAGCATCCATTAACCATTAAAACAGTCGAGTCTCAGGAGGTGGAAAATAAAATTTTAATGGATTCCACATTATACCCATTTCCTCTTTATGCAGAAGAGTGTAAACACTTAAATCTGTTTCCACTAATTAATTTAAAACGGTGGAAAGACCAAAAGAATATTCAAATTATTCTGTTTGTTGCAATTGACGCAAAAAATTTTTATTCTGCATATAGATGTGTGTGTGTGTGTGTTCTCTAGTATACTAATCTAAAGTAGTATACTAATCTAAAATTTTATAACTAACATTTCAAGAGACTCCTATTTATTACATTTGCTAACCACGTTCCTCTAGGTCTTTACACCATTGCTACTTGCATTTCACAAAACAGAAAATCACTGTCTGTTAACACTTTTATAAAAAAATAAACTTTTCGCAGCAAGGGAAGGCGATACAGGATACTCTTTCATAAAACTCCCCATTTCGCTTTCTCCTGTTACAGAACAGAAACTTCAGAAAGGGCGAGGGGCGTGTGTTACATAAGTTCCATCACGGAACAATTTTGAACTCAATTACGGACTTGGTATCTGCAATATCACACCTTCATTCGCAGACCTTTTTAATTTTCTTGGTGCTATGCAAAACAATCGATAAGCAATCTACCATTCTCTTGCTAGGGTGACAGTCTACTCTAATTTCAATATGTTTTTCGCTTAAAGTGCAAAACGAGTTCTTAAAAAGCAACGAGAAACGGGCATCCAATTCGTTGTAAAATTGATTCATAATCACTCCTTTCTTTACAATAACTTTCTTTGAGGGAGTCAAACACTTCAGTGAAAAAGTAAATATACAAAATTCACAAATACGATTTATTATTAATTCTTAAATATTTTTTATCTGTCCACTCCAGGAGAACGATCTCTTCGTCGGAGCGTCAGTCCCGAAAAATTGGGGGATTTTAATTTCCCAGAAAACCGCCAGTTTTCGCACTAGATCTTTCAACTTTGGCAGAGCACGGGGATCGATGGGGTAAGACGTGGTCGTCGGTGACCTAGACGAAATTACGCGTCGAAGTTGAACCCTTTGAAGGTTGTTCGGTGAGACGCGGTTCTGGGCGCCCGGCCGAGGTACTTTGCTCAATAAACACGAACCCTTTGTCCTGCCATCGGAGTGTTATGAGGAAGACATCGGTGCCCAAAGTCGAAATACGGCTCGCGCGGAGCAGCGCCGTTATCGGCTCCGCGAGCTTCGCGAACTTCGCGACACTCGGGGAAATACAATTGAACCGTGTCGGAGGCGCTAGGCATTGTTCGGCGGACGATCGCGATTTTCAACGGCGAATTAAGGGACGTCGAGGTAACAAGTTCGAATAATTCGAGATTGCTTCGAATATTTCAGAGCAGGGCTGACAAATACGCTTACGCTGCCGTTCTTTGGAGTTGTTAATCGTCTTTCTTCGACTTGTACAGTCGCGCCGAAAAGTATTTCAACCGGAGTCACCAGATTAAGACTTGTCTCCCCTCTCTACCTTCCCGTTTCACGTGATTAATCCGGTACAGGTAAAGAGAGTTTGTGGATAAAAAATATCTTTCTTCTACAAAGCTCTTGTGCAGATGCTAAAATGGTTAGGCTTTTGAAAAATTTATTTATTTAGTTTTTCGGATACATTTTTGCAGACATTCTTCTCGAGTAATTCGCGATAGAAATTAAAATATTTACCGAGTCACCGAAACGACGTTTCTCCAGCTAGATTTGCGAACAGCGTGCTGTCACCTGTCTCTGTTGCTCCCTCGACACTTTTTCCCCGTTTGTCGACCTTTTCAGCGTGAACGTGCACCGCCAGTCGATAAAATCGACTCGTTTTTTTCGATCGGCGCAGGGCGACCGTTGCGAATTTTGTTGCTTTGACGTTTTGTCCCGAGCGGCGGTTTTGTTTTCACCGAACGTGTGCCCCGATCCTGAATGGCCGCTGTGTCAATTTTCGGGAGTTCTCTCTTTTTTTTAGCAGCAGCAGCAGCCGTCACGTCGGTCCCGCGAATCCCGCCCCGTAAGTGATTATTTAGGTAGAAAGTGTTTCAAGAATTGTTCCAGCGGATCGGCTTTCATAGCCTGTTTCACGCACTCGCGCGCGCGACCGTTTCTCTTTCTCTCTCTCTCTCTCTCTCTCTTTTTATTTTATATCCCGTCGTTCCACGTTTGTTACCGTTTCGCGCCCATTTTAGCCAGTCAATCGGAGAAGATATCCGTGTCCCTCTATGATCTTTTTGTAACCTTTCGATGCGCCTGTTTTATTACCGTGCGGCGCACGGACCATAGCCGTTTGTACACTGCCTGCGAATGTTTGCTCATGACTTTATGACAGAACGTTTGCACTCTGCCCGGCGAATCGCTCTTTTATTCGTGTTCCCCTGATTCTAGCGGCCTGCACCGAGTTGATATACCTCGTAACAACAGTAGAACCTCGCTGGTTGTACAAAACGATTTTCGAGAAACCAGAAATATTTGAACTGTGGTCATTTCGTTTAAAAAAAAATAGTATAATAATAAATTTCGGCTTATTTTTTAAAGCTCGAAGCCTCTATTTTCACGAGCCGTCGTTCATTTTTTCTAAGATATTTGTGCATGATATAGCTGGTGAAAAACTGAGCACGCGATTTTGACAAAAAATTATGCAAATAATCGCCTGTGAAAATTGATTTGAAGTTTAAAACATGATCTACGATTTTTCTCACTATTTTATGGAACAAAAATGAACAAGTTGGTGACAGCATGCCTTCATTCGAAATCAAGCATTCGTTGTAAAGGAGAAGCTTTGATCTTTAAATCCGCGGTGGTTTCAGTCGTGAGAAAATGTAAAAGACGAATTAGGGTTCAGTCGAAGATGGAAAATATCAAACGATTTATCAGGCAAAGAGGTAGCTTGCAAATCGGATCAGTGACAATCACTGAAGCAGCAAGGAAACGAGGCGTCCAACCGACCCGTGCGCCTTCCGGTGTTTCGTCGAAACTGAAGCCGAAGCCGAAGTCAAGGCCGAAGCCGATCCCGGCACGGGTCGACGGCCATTACGTAACACGAAATTAAGACGCCCCGACGACCGGCGAAATTACGTCTGGGAATTGCGCGGGCCTTTGAAGGAATTTTCAGCCGAGCGCTCGGAATCGAGTCGAAGATGTCGGGAGGTCGTACGAACGACTGGACGGTCGATTAGTCTGGACGTTGATGGTGTATTACGAGGGCCAGGAAATCTCTTCACTCACTCTCCTTCTCCCTTTCTCGATGCGAAAAAGAAATTTATGGGAAGGCGCTCGCGCGAAAATCCGCTGCTGGTAATTTGTCTGCTAGATTTTGGTCGGTGTGTATTTTCCGCAGATTTATTTACGTCGAACGAAATTGCTCGATAGCTCATTCTCTGATTTATTTCACGGTCAGTTCGCTAATTTTAGCTGAACGTTCATTATCGTTACTAGATTGACAGAAAGTTCTTCTTCTCAATTTCTTGAAACATACAAAATTAGTTAATCAAATCTAAAAATATCGACCATACGTATATAAGCCTGTAGCTGATTAAAAAATAAATGAAAAGGATTGTCTGTCAATATTTGACTGTACTTGTTTGTAATATTTATTGTGCACGTTTCATACAAGTATCGTGTCTTGCACACTGGTTTATTTTTCTTCTAGGAAATAAACGAAAAAAAGTTTGAACCACCAAAAACATCGTAGCACCAGGGGTTTATTACCGGGCACAATGGTACCGAAGAACTGTATGCTCGCTTAATCAACAAAACTCAAGCGGTCAAGTAAAACAACGAACCGCGAAAGACTTTTAGTCGCCCATACAATTTCTGAATCGGTCCTGAAAATAAGAGAAACGCTTTTTAAAGCCGATGCACTGGCTCATTCGCGAGATTTGCGACAAACAGAAGCTCGGAGCTGTCCGAAGCGTGTTTCAAAGTCAGTCCCGACGAGAAACCTGTCTAAATACTTTTCTCGCGATAAAGGAGCCGCTGTCTTCGTTCCTCGTTCTCGGTTTTCCTCCGGGGTCGGGGAACCAGAAGCAGTTTAGAATGCTTGTGAATATTTTTCACCGGCCCCGGCGAAGAATAAACGGTTTCTTCCGAGCTCCTTTGTTTCCCAGAATGAACGGGGGGGAAACAGTTTAAGAGAGTTTTGCCATATTTTTAGTGGTCGAGGGAGGTCCCTCCGTTTCTTTCGTTGTCCTAGTTTCCTTGTAGTCTTCAGGGGTTTAATGTACAAGCAGAAAGTGTCTTGTTTCTTCCACTGGCTACCAGAGACAATAATCGTTGATTTTTATGAAACTTATTCTCCGAAAATAGTTCTCGTAGCGATATTCTTTTAAATTAATTTTTTTTAAAGTTGCATCAACCTCGAGGGTGATTAGCAACTATGGGTTTATACGTGAGTGGTCGTTTTTTAATTTTAAATTTATTATGCATTTTTCTTATTAAACCAACGAATTTCACTCGCTGCTACAGCTGCGCGTAAACTTATTCGTGGAACGTACAGAATTTTATAGATTCATTCTTTTGTGCGCATCAATGGGTAAAATCCGGAATACTCGGAAATTTATAGAGGCCATTTATATGCGGCATGACTGGCGCGCGTGATTTTTCGTTCAAGTATCTCGTCTTGCGCCATTTTTACGGTCCCGCCATAATGCGGGCGTCACCTTTAATAATTTCGAGAGGTTCTCTCGGGTTTATTTCTCACGATATGAATGCTGTGATGCTTCCACGAGAGGATACTGCACAGTTGCAGACACTCAAAGTGTTTTATGTTCTCCGAAAAATGTGTCGGAAAGTCGAGATTAAAATTTTATTTACGGATATTCTTTGTTACCGCGGAAAATATTTTAAATGAGTTTGTAAAATAAGGTTCGTTTAATTTGAGGAACACGAGCCATGGTATGCGACCATTTTCTATGATGCTTAGGATAATTGCAAGCGCTCAGTGTTTTCTATTCTCCGAAGAAAATGTCAGAAGCTTGATATTCAAATCTTTTTTCAGATTATTTATTATTATTTTTTATTACCAAATATTTTTAATAATTTTGAAAGACAACGTTCGTTTAATTCGAAGAATGTGGTATGGGACCATTTCCTTTAATCTCCGACTACCGAGTACCTAAGGAGGGCACGACCTATATTCTTTAGGTGTGTCGATTTCCCTTCAAAGTGTCACCACATTTATAGATCACTACAGATGCACTAACAGAAAAGTTTAATAGGCTTATTGTAATCCAATATTCGAGAATATTCTTAGAAGCTCGCTTCATGATTAATTACCTGGAAAATCTGTGCAATAGTAAATGGACTGCCGATTGATGCACGTAAAATATTCAATACTTTTTTATTCAATTCAAGCCTTCAATGTTTATCAGGAGCTATTTAAATTTATCTGGCTCTTTCTCGTTATTTCGAATTCACGACGCACGTCAAAGCTTTCCGACATTCTAAAAATGACTTTTACAAAGTAAAGTGGATTACGTGTTGCTACGCCCGATGCAGGAAGCTCATCGCCGTTTCAAAAAGCGCAGAATCTAGAGTGCCTCCATCATCGTCGCACAGTGAACTGATCGCTCTCCTCGCCGTATCATCATACCCATCTCTTCAAAGTGCATTTATCAGGTCAAAGATCGACGCCAGCTAAATTCACGGCTCCGCGCGCGAATCAAGCAATCAGAAAACCTTTGTCCAATTTCATCTCTCGACGAATAATGACAAACGAAAATGTCCGCGCAATTTAGCGATCGCCGACCGTTCTTTGTCTCCCGTCGCGCCTCGATTATCCGAACGATGTCCGGGAACTTTCATATCCAATTACTCGATCAATGCGAGCTGTATTTTCGCGTTATTTTTAATTATTCGCCTCGGAAATTATTTTTAAACGATGTCGTGTCGTAACATTTAATTTCAACATCTTTTATTAGAACCTTGATTACCCGAACATTTATAACCAATTATTCGAGGAAATTTTATACAAGAATACATTCTCATTTATATTTACTTTGCACAGGAAAAAGGTCTCGATCCTTTTGAGCCCTTTACCTCGTAAATTGATTTTAAATGTCGCGGAATCGCAAATAATATTTAACCAGATTGCCAATAAACAAGTCTCTCTCTCTTTGGTGGACCCTCGACTATCCGAACAGTATTGGTGCAAATATTTATGCTTAATCATTTCACCAACGCGATCTGAATATATTCGTGAATATTTTATGATGACAGGAAATTATTTTGAATTCTTCACTTCGCAAATTATTTATAGATCATACACGCTTGATCAGATTTCCAATGGAAATGTTTGCAAATATTCTGCGATGAATACTTGTCCTGCATCGATATAATGCCGTTCAATCATTCCGACATCACCTGACCACCGAGTCGCCTAACTGATACGCGTAATCGTGCTTCTGATCTATTATTTAAATTGCTATCAATATTTAATCTTTGTATTATAGATTTCTACAACCAGCGAACGTTTCATTGCGCTTCTGCTAGCCTAGTATCAGGAGCGGATGGCACAGATTTTGTTCGATTAAAAGATGGCGTACAAAAGTTTGTTTTTTTTTTATAATTGTTGTAAATTTGTATTTCTTTCGGCGAACATTTTTCAGAAACCCTTTTTTAATTTTATTCTATCATAATTTTGTCTATCTCCGATCAATTTTTTATATGAAAACTTATTACCGCAAATATTTCTGTAATGAACGCGCGTTATTTCCGAAAGTATATGAATATTTCAATGGCACATTAATTATTGATAAGGTCGACGGTGTTTAATTATTATCGGAATAAATCATTAAAATTGCATATAACGCAATTTTGACCTGCTTCTGTCCACTGCGATATTTTTCAACCAGCCGTTGGTAAAATATTGTCTTTTCCCATCTAGATGTCAACTAAATCTCTTTTGTTAATCAACACATCATTGTATATCGTCCGTCACTTTTGTGTTCACATTTATTTGACGTACTTAACTTTATTAATAGACTGCGGACTTTTTGCACGAACTGATATTCCCACAGATAGATTGAAAGCTAGAAAAATCAAGTAAAACTTTATTTCCTCCAGAATCGGTCCCAATAAATTATAGATAAATGCATAAAGGCATAAAGACAAATCTACTCATTAACGTCAGTCGCCATTTATCAAAGTGTGCAGTAAGTAGACTCTCCAGATTTGGTGCATTCATAAGCAAAATGTTTAGAAAAAAATTATATTATACTCAACTTATAAAAATTATTAAGCAACAATTTTTGTTACAGATTTCAGTCTGCACGCACGCATCCGCAGTCTACTAATAAAAACCAAATTAATCACACGCGTGAAACACAACGAGCAGCCAGCAACAACTAAACTAAAAGCTAAAATACACGAGCCGAATCTCTCCGCAATTTCCACCGCGGAAAAAAGGAACCCGGTGTGCACAGAATAAAACTCAGGTGAAACTGAAACTCTATTTCTATGTATTAGCAGCCTACGTGTTGCCCGCTGTTCGCCAAATTCCCAAACTCGAACGGCTGACAAAGCCACAGATAAAAAAGAAACTCGGCACTCCGAATCGAATCGAGTGATGTCTGCAGAACCGAGGAAGCCTAAAAAGCCCGGCGCGACGCCGCGCCGGTTAGTCGGCAGGGTCGGAAGTCACGGTGTGGCTGGTGCAATTTTAAAGAATCTTTCATTCGGAGCTGGTAAAGAGAGAGAGTAGAGTGCCGTGAATGTTGAAGCGTGCCAGTCACCGGGACCGACAGTAATGAAAGCGACGTTTGATCATCGACCACGAAGTAATCGACTTACCGTGGCGTGGCTCCGAATTTCTCCCTCGGTGTTCCTCTTCTTGCCACCGGTATATTCCCTCGGCGTTCCTCCCTTCTTTTTTTCCGATGCGAAGAAACACTCGCGAACTGCCCGCATGGCAACCACTTTACGTGTGACAAACGGATTTTCACCCCTCTCCCTATCCGGAAGACCGGCGAAACATTCGATCTATAACATCAACGCCACGTTCAACCTCGTGCGAGATTGTTTCCCGATCAGTTCTTCAAACTCTGCATCACCTTCGCGAGGGTCTGCGCGAGATCCCCAGAATTCACCATGGAACATACATATACCGAACCCTACGAATACCTCTGCACTCCAGTTTGCGGAACGTCACAGCGAGTTCGAGCCTCTCACGCGGTGCGCACGTTTTATTCGAGAGGTCCAGCGCGGTTTCTGATGGTCGCACGTTTTATTCGAGAGATCGAGTCTGCGTGTGATCGCGGTGTGCCGAGGAGGACGCGTGGCTGTTCGAGAGGTCCAAGAAGCGAGTCACAGTGCTCCGTGTGGGAGCCAGCACGAATTCCCGCGACCAGTTCACCCCCGCGGACCGCGGGGGTCGAAGTCCCGCGGCAGACTGCAGGGTGTCATCCTCGCTGGCCGCCTCGAACCTCCGCGATTTCCGGCGGCCGCGAGGCTCTCCGTCACCGCCCCTACCGCGCATGCCCGTCAAATCCATCCCCGCGCCGTTCCAGGGGGGTGCCGTATCACGGGGGTGCAACCCCCCACCCCCTCCCATCGCGGCCGTATGCGGCCCTGTGTCTGTCGAAGGTGGGGGTTGGGATCCTGTGGCTGCGCCCCTTTCGCGTGCGCCTCCTGTGTGTGTGTGCGCGCGCACACCGTTGCGTGCAGTGTGCACGCGAGACACTGTGTCTCCGTCTCCCTCTACGTACGTGTGCTGCTGCTGCTGCTCGAGGGTGCTCTCGATGACGGGGGTTGCATCGCTGCGCTCGAGTGTCTGCGTTTGATTCTTTGTCTCGTTACCGGGGAGCTCTGCTTTTTTCACCCCCTTCTCCTTCTTCTCCTTTTTCTTCGGCGTGGCTTTTTCTAACGGTTCGCTTTCCCGATCGCTGTGTGTCTAGTTTTTGGAAATGCGTTAGATGCGTTTTACTTGGCGGTTGGTTTAGGGGTGGATTTCGTCAGAGTTTGTCGTGTTTCTCTCTTGGTCGCTCTCTTTATATCTAGTTTTTGGAAATACGTCTTCGTTGGGGCAGCCTAGGGGTGGGTTACGGTGTATTGACCCTCGGCAACTAAACTTTCGTGAAATTATATGAATTCCAACAAAAACGTCCTGTAAACAGGAGCCAAGTTCCTATGGCCGTAAGAAGTTGTGAGATCAAACAAAATACGGCCAAGTTCGTTAGCTTAGAAATACCTCTTGCAGTACTGAGAAAAGCGTTTGTAAAAATTAGTTTGAAAGAACGTTATTTAATTTTTAAAAAGTTACATGAAGGGCTAAATTATTCAAACTTGGCCGCGCGACCTAACACCTATAATATACCCCCTCCATTATGTGAATAATGTAGCCTCCTTCGAGTGTTTGTTATGGTGGACCTATGACCTATGCGTATAAATTTAGCGGTTTTTGAGGTCCTATATCTTGGAACCTACTAATGTTGGAAGATTAATGTTTTGTGAATATTGAGACATGATAGCATTTAACAAGTGTACGAAATTACATCTCACTACCGTGCACCTAGATTTACTGTAAATACAGTGACTAATAAAATTATTATGAACACCGCGAGATTGCTATTTATTTAAAGTTTGGTAACAAATGGAATTGAAATTGCACCTGTCATAATAACTCTTTTATTACAGGACATATTTTTATGTTTTTTCAATAATATTTTATTTTCCATTAATTTGAGTGAACCAATGAACGGCAATTAAAAATGAAGTACCGTGTCAAACGTGCCATGAATTCATGGACAATTAATATCTCTGTGTGGATAAATATACTTTTGTCGTTAACGAAAATATTTTCCGCATTGAAAACACGAGATAGATGCTTGATTTTTTAGAAGGTTTTATTGTTTCATGTTTAGGTTCCGATGATTGAAGGATTTGGTCGATTTGACTAGATGGGAGGTTTAGCAGAATGCCGCAGCTTTCCCAGGACGAGGGAAGGGGGTGTTGAATGGACGGCGTTGTGGGTGGTGTTTGATGTTGGTTATAGTGGTTGTTGTGGTTTAGCGTTGTAATTAGATGCTGGACGGTCTTTCCTTAGCTCGCGGTCTTCCTTGCACTGGAAATTGATGTTTGGCTACTCGAGATGTGCTGTGATAATATCGCAAGCAGTTTGATTGACACGGCACTGTGTAAACGCCAGAACGGAGAAACAGATGTAGAACAACAGCCGTTTGAAAGTTGTATTATGTTGCCGGAAAGCGGCCTTAACGGCTGCAATCAATTTTCTACGAGCGTGTTCTCAGTTTGTACCATCGTGAAGCTCGATCCGTGTAACGTTTCAAATTTTCCTGTTATATAGTACTGACATCCATGAAGAATTATTCAATAAATTTCTTTCTTTAAGTATACATTCTTCAAAAATGGTTAAAAATGTGTACGGACACATTCTTGTTATAATTCATCGGACTCGTTTCAGTCTTCGTGAAACAGGAAACCTTCGACCTACCTGGCACTTGAAGCGTGTTCCCTAATTTTCTCAAAGGCACGAACAAATTACCGGGCGCGAAGGTGTTAAATACGAACACGCGTCTCCCGCGTTAAGAACAAACGACTAGAATTAGCATGAGTGGAATTGAAGGGAGTGTCTGTAGTCAGAGTTGTCAGCGTCTACAAATGAGTTATTAATGCGGCGCGTGCTTGAGTGAGTTCCGCGGCGGAGCGTGAGGCTCAAAGATTGAAGAGTCACGTACCGTATGCGCGCGATGGCTGTATGATAAGTTGAGAGCATAACATCGTCGAAGAAACGAGATAGTTTTACGAGGGGTTGGTCCTGAAGAAATTACCGCAATGTACCGCCGTTCAATTTTTCAGATCGACAATGATCAACGCGTTCGAACGAGGAATAATTTCGCAAGAAAGAAGACAGGACGAAATAACGTTTTGGAAAAAGTATCCAAGACTCCAGCGAGGTGAACAAAATCATATAACTTAATGAAAGTGTAACGAAAACCAAAACAAGAGGTTGATGCAAGTTAAAAAGATAAATTTAATTGATACAGACCTACGAAACGTGTTTTCTAAATTTTCCATATAAGCCCACACAAAAATGTAGGAAAGTACAACTTTCAGTATTTTCTCTGCAGTTCCGACAACTTGCAGGTTTTTTCGAAAATTTTTGCCTCGTTGTGTAGCAAAACAATTGTTCTAACTTCTCCAAAAATTTCAAATCGTATACTGCAATATTAAAAAGGTGATGTCATCAAAAGATGACACGATCCCGCGTGGCGTGATAGTGTGTTCCCACCTTCACCGGTGGGTGAATTCTCGGGCATTGCGGGGGCGGAGGGACACGGCGACGGGAAAAACGTGGCCGAACCGATGTACGCGATCGCAAAACCGACCGGGAAACGCTGATAGAAAATTCAAGGGTCTCCGTTCGTCGGGACAAAAACGGGAAGCGACGGGAAACAGCGGCGGTCGATCAATCGACGCGTGTAACCGCTTCGAAGCGATGCAACTTCGAGACTGACGAGAAAACAATTCGAACGGGGCCCGGCGCGGCGCGGCGGCCGGTGAAGTCGTACGGGAATTATTTGATTGATTCTCGAGTAGTCCTTTCATGGAAAAAGGAACACGGAAGCTCTAGAACTAGCGCGCAGAAAAAAAAACCGTTTTCCAAACGCGTGTTTTGATCGTGAAACTGTGAGATTGATATAAATCTGAAACTGGTAATGAATAATGCAACGGGAGGGGGATCGCAGTGAAAGAATCGCGTCAAGTCTAGACCAGTCCCGTCCCTCGAACGCGTTATATCGATTATCCGGCGCAGTAAGTGTACCAAATCGATCCGTGACTCGTGAAACAATTTGGCTGACGTACCGCGTTACATAACATCTGCGTGGTAATTCGATATTGATTCGAGGCAGCCCGCTAGCACGAATATTATTATCCGCAGGTAACAACAGACTCCACGATCGACCGTCAGTCTTGAACCGGAAGTAATCTTCATTTTAACAAGGCGGCCCGCAGCGTTGCCAGCAAGCCGACGGAATTGACGACGCCGGGAGTAGCTAAAAGTTTATTCCCGCCGACTATCGATGATTATTATTTTAATATAGATTCATGTCGAGCGACGTCGAGGGGAAAGCACTGGCTCGATGTTGCGTGGAGGCTTAATGTCTTCGTTAGAGACGATGGGGACTGGTCTTAGGATGTATTGCTGCGATTGCACGTCACTTCATTTCTCATCATGACAGATTCAGACATTTCTCACTGATTCTGACGAATGTCCTGCACATTTTATTTGAATTTCAAAGAAGGAAGGTTTCAATCGGACGCGTCATTTTATTTGTCGCTCATTCCGCGTGTCAGCTTGATATGTTTTCCACCGGTTTTGAATGAATGTCCTGAACATTTCATTCCAGTTTATTTTACGTGAATTTTAAAGGAATTTACAATATTGATTATATACTCTTTGATTGTTCTTAGTATATATCGTTGCAATCACGGGCGTCATTTTATTTGTCATTCGTTCCTCGTGTCAGCTTCATAAGTTTTTTTTACTGATTCCGGACATTTTATTTGAGTTTATTTCAGATTTTTCATTTAAAAAGCTGAATTTACAGGATTGATTATTTATTTTTCGTATTGATTGTTTGACATTGCGTCAATTTAACGCGACGGAGAAATTAAATTGGAAATGCACACGAGCGATGAGCGAGGCGAATTCTATCTCATGATTTCGTAAAATAAAGAGCATATATCTATTTCTCGGGAATCGGAAAGTCGCCGAGATGTAAACCGGGGAAAGCGTAATGGTTTTCGCACGTACCTAATATTAAAGCCGCAACACAGGCAAAGAAACGGCAGCGGAGATCTGTTCCGGTGTGACGGCGTGGCATGGCGGTTCGATTTCGTATTCCGACTCGAACGAGACGGAAATAATTCATCCGGTTCCGGTGTGTTTTCGCGCGACCCGCGGATTTATCGGGTCGCGTCCCTGCTCCGCGGCCCGTGAAACGTTTCGGCCGCGAACACGGCTCGGGCCGAACCCTTAGCCTTCAATTAATTACGGGCCGGGAATCGAAAATGCAGAAAGTCCGAGAGAGCGGCTTCGGGGTTCGCCTCATCCGTCAAACGTCCCGGAAAGTTTCGCTATCGGAACGGTGGTTAATGCAGTTTAAGCGGCGCGTCCAAACTACCCCGAAAGTTTTACTATCGTCGCTACTATTACACCGGATGGAAACGAGGATCCGTCGACCGGGGAACGCCGGTTCTATTATTCGGGGCAACTACTTCCATCGATTAACTTCGATTCGACAATTCGCTGCTCATTTTTCCCGCACGCCGATCTTCCCCATTTTCCTTTCGCTAATGCCTTCAAACACCCTTGAAATCTTTTAACCGGAGTATTATTCGTCATTGCAATTTTTTTGAATGGAGTGCTATTTATTTTTTTATTTCATTATTCGTACACGACATAATGACGTTCAGATTAACATACTAATATTGCTAGAAGAAGAATTAAATGCATATGCAGTTCCTGTATCTTGGTATTGTGGCGAATGTCTATTCAATTATTTTGTTTACAATCGGTTCCTCCATGTATCGTTCACGGTAGAACGGTGTGGTTGCAGGATGCAGTTCCTGCTTGTCATCAAATTACAGACAGAAGAATGCCTGGCGACTTTCTCGTAATTTCACGGGTTATTCGATCCTCGTTATCGTTTTCACACGGATGGAAATCCGAGCCAGTTCAGCCGCGAATTACATTCGATCGAGCTATTCTCCGGCGTGCCGGTAATAAATACCACGGGCCGGCAGCATTGTCTCCGCGGCGCGTTAATTAAAATGCAGCTAATTGTAACGGGGCGGCGGCAACAATGCCGAGATTCCACTACGGTTATTTAATCCGCCGATAAATATGCGGGTTCGATTTTCGCGCGGCCTCTGGCTCTCACGCGGCCGGCAAACGTGACCCGCGAAAAATAGCGAATTCGCAACCGTGGGCGATAACGTCCGAGAGCTGAATACGAACGAGAAGAAAGCTCGTCGATCCGATGGCCCGGAAATGACGACCATTATTCGCGTCCTAGCTGTAAAATTAAACGTCGTTACAAGGAGGCACTCATCGCGGCCAGCCGGCCCATTGTCTTCGGACGAATTGCCTAATTGGACGTAATCGGTCAGCCTAATTTTCAGGATGAAATTCGCGAAATAGCGAACGGTTCGCTTTTGTCAATCGCTTCAACATACGTTTATAGATGAATGAATATTTTCTCCTCAAGCCTCTGGAAAATACCTGTCAAAACAATTTTGAAACCTCTCGGATTCAATTAAATCTCTTCTGTGGAGAGAGAAAACTATTATTATTATATAATTACTTAGATTATAACTATTAATAAAACAAATTTTACTATCTAGTACTACTGATCAGTTTGATCGGATATTAAATATGAATATAGCTTAATATTGTATAATTCCATAATCTCAATTACATTAATTACAAGAATAGTTAGATTACCATTAATATTGAAGTGATTTGATTATTGCAGTTTATTATATGTACCGCGAAGTGCACAATTACAGGAATAAGCGACCTTGTAAATTTAAGAATCCGTGGCTTACATAAGTAGAACAGAACAATGTATGATCGGCCATATCGGTAGAATAGCGCTGTCACGAGCAGCCCAGTGGCAACGCAGTTGCAATGATTTCGGACAATTAGCATAATAATAGCACACTGCAAAGCAGTTGAATAGCAGTGTTCTTAGAAAGAACAGTAGGTTACAGTTATCCTGCAGAATGGTATCGTTCTTACGTAGATCAGGGGAATAAAATAGAAACTGCAGACAAACGAATCGAATGCAACGGATTGAATGCAGTATGTGCAATAGGATCGTTTCTGATCGAATAAATAAAACGATATGGTCGAATAAACTGAAACGACTTGACAAGGCAAGTGGAACGGAAGCTTCTTGTTCAGCCTGGGAAGACTAACCAGCGTCTGAGAAAATCATTGAGTTGTTTCACTGACTGCAGCGTTCCCACAAAATTCTTAATTAAATATACTGTCTAATCTACTGATCATTTATCATACCTCTCATTCTAACGAAATTGCAATGATCTCTTTTTTTATTTCAGGAGATTTTATAATTTTTCATGCGAGTGTTGATAAATATATTTCTTAATATTTTATACACCAAGAAAATGGCTAAAATAGTAAATAGAAAATAAGGCACTAAAAAATTCAAAGGCAAAATGGCGCAAAAATAGCCTTTGGAAAATGAGGTTTAAACCACGAGAAAAATGAAACAGTAACAGATTCATTAAAAACGTGCTTCCAAACGTTTCATCTTCTGTACGTCCATACAATAAATCTGAGAAATTTAGCACACTATATTTAAAAAATATAACTTTAGTTGCCCACTCTATTCACATGGCACTATGTCGCTGTCGACGAGTGCGCCACTCGGTCCGCTAAATGATTGCGTAAATCCGTGCAGCTGACCGTTGCGCAATCAAATTGCGGGAGCAACAAGTAAAAATTCGCGAAGTCTGCAGCAGCAAGACGCGAAAAGGAGCTATCAAGAAACGAAACGAAAGGTTCAACGATAGATGTTAGCGTCCATGCCCGCGACTTGGAACGGGCGACGACAAACCGAGCGGAACGCGGACCAAGTTTACGTATAAATCCTGCTTCGGGGACAAGAGGGAGGACCATTTCGCCATCTCGCAAACAGTTCGATGCTGGGACACCAGTAGATCCCCGGGAGATCCAGTTCCTTGTATCCTGTTTAACGTTTCCTCGATCCTGCGACGGTTCTACACAGCTTTTGTTCCGGTTAACGATTAGGTTCGGCGCCGGATTAAAGACGCCGTCGTAAGTAACGAGCTCTAATGGGGACAAGTTACCCCTTTGATACCCCTTTAATCATATTTGGGAATCTTATTCGACGGGCTGCCAGAGGGGTTGTGGGATCATTATGAAAATCGGATCCGCTAATGGCTTCTCAATACGTACGCTGCTGGATGAAATTATGAAACGACGTGGAAATTAGGGGCTAACGTTGCTTTTATGTTAAACAGCATTGAAATCATTTTGCATTATTTTAGGAAAGTCACGAGACTCCGTTCATTCAGATTTTTATAATTTTTCATAAAAGCACAACTAAGAAATAAATGTCCAATACGTGGGGTAAACAATTTAAAATGAAGTTATAATTAATTGTACACCTGAGTACGCCTAATATAATCGAATTAACTCCACGTAAAGTATTTTCAAATTCTCTTCGAATGTTTTTACTGTTTTAAATTTACTCATTTTCGTCATAAGTGCGTAAAAAAATGTTGTTTCATGTTTCACATAAGAGAACCATTGCAAAGCAGTTTTCATTTTTGTGAATCGTTGCAGCGTCGAGAGCAGCATCAAAGAATCTTGTTTCTTTTGTCGAATCCACGTCGATCGAATGAGCACGGAATCTCCGCGAAAAGAATTTTAATCGTTACCCGGTCGTTCTCCTTTTTCCCCGAGAGACGGGGACGGTGTCCTCTCCCGGGGTAGCTAAAGTTTAGCCGCACCCGGCTGGCCGGAGGGTTTTATCTGAAAACAGGAAGCGGACTATCCTGTGGAGACGTGGCAAGCGACTTCACAGAAGATATATATCAATTGCGGCAGATCTGTCCGACGATATCCCCTCGCTCGCGCGTCTTCTTTCTGAGGAACCGTATGAAACAGCAGCGAGCTCCGAGCCAGCTTTCGAGGGCCCGGATCCAGGGAAAATAAGATGGTTCTGGACGGAGCGACGCTGCGAAAGTATTAGATCAATCCATTTGTTCCTCCTCTGTCCGGGGTGAATATTCCAGCCTTTATGAAACACTATTTCTACGCCACGGTACAATACCTCTGCGAAATATTTCTTATAAATAATATTGATCACAGTGATTATTCCTCTAACCCTTCTGCGTCCTTCGACTTTCTAAACAAGTAATTCTTTGCAATAATATTAGGTTGGGGAAAAAGTTTCTTCGCATTCTTGTATTCCTGTTAATTACTAGACTACGGATCTTTATGCAAAATAAAAATTTCTTACTTGAATTGCAACAAACTGGAGTGAATTAGAAATTTATTTTCTTCCCTAGTACGTTTAGTAGATTGAGAATAATATGATAGGAGGTTTAAATTTTTCTAATATTTTTGCTATTTTAAATTATACCCACTCATTTTTGTCATAAATGCATAAAATCCGCAGTCTAGTAATTACAAACAAGAAATTGTGATATTCGTTTATTTAGACAATAGTTATTACGTTTTGAAAATGAGTGAAAACAAAGAAGAAATTCGATACATTTTGAAATTTTATTACAGAAAAGGAAAGAATGCGACCCGAGCTGCTGAAAAAATTTGTGATGTTTTTCCAGCGTTTTGAATCTGGAAATTTTGATGTCAAAGATGCACCTCGTTCTGGTCGACCCGTCACCGAGAAAATCGATGAAATTATGCAAACAGTTGCATCACGGAAGTTTTACAGTGACGGGGTTATGGTTTTACCTCAGAACTGGCAAAAGGTGGTCGATCAAAACGGCACATACTTGATTTAATAAACTCCATTTGAAATATGGAAAAAACTTGGTCCATTTCTGCATGAAAATACGAATAAACTTTTTCACCAACCAAATTTCGATAAAAATTAATATCTAAATCCAGTACAATCTAGTACCTTTGATCACGTCGAACGTCATTTACTTCGCACGCCAAGGTGTTAATGACAACTCGAGGTTGCCATAGACGGAAACGGGAGGAGATAGAGTTGGCCGAGTGATTTCAGTGCAATGGCGGAACAGAGTAGATTAAGGTAGTGACCATAAATTTAATGTGGTTGTTTGTTTGGGTAAATATTGGACTTCGCCGATGTCTTGACTATTCTAAAGTGGTTCGCGGGATTGGGCGCGCGTGAGAGGCATGGGGTGGACACTTAGGTGCACAGGTACGTATATGTATACACGCGGAACACAGCGACAGAACGGATTCGATAGACAGCGTGTGAACCGTGGATACCGTGGACGTGAAACAGGACCGACTTCCCTCTATATATATAGGACATCAAACGCTAGGAATTTGATACAGAGAGTGTCATGCTCCTCGGAGAGTACACTGCGACAGATGCTAGAGAATCTATGTAGTCAACAATGGAACGTAGAGCGTGAATACATGGCAGAACTTAGACGGAAATTTGATACAGACTGTAATCGACTCAAGACACTTGGTACAGGTGGATCGCAGGACTCCCGAAATCCCTGGAACCCCTAGATCTTCCGACTCCAGAGATCTCCTTTGAAACTAAGTCCCCAGACTGGGGCCCCGAGGCTTCTGTCACTTTCGCCAACTTTCGAGCTGCTTCCGTAACAATAGGCTGCTATATTTGTTACTAGACTGCGGATAGAGCTAGATAGAAAGTCATTCCTTCTCCCAAACGTTCCAATCGGTTGTGTATAATGAAAGAATCTTCTTATTCATAAATCATACTACTCATTTCCACTCATAAATGTATCAAATGGACGAATACATCATATTTGAAGCGAACGCAGCACAATTTATAAAACCCATAGTTCAGTTATAACTATACTGCGGATCTTTATGCAAAATAAAAATTGTCCGCATCGATTACAAGCCAAAGGAACCGAATATAAAATTCTTTCTTCTTTTAATTATCTTATTAAGCTGAAACTAGTACACCGATGTCCTTAAATCTTTTAAAGATGTCCACTGCTTTAAATTGTACGTTTCTATTTTTGTCATAAATGCATGAAATCCGCAGTCTAGTTATGACGTTGAAGAAGGTGTATGAAATTACATTGTTTATTAACCAACTTCGAAAATTTCGAAATCGAACGAGGAATTTTTCGTCGGATTGTACATCGGTAGCGCTCTGTATCGGTCGAGGCTTTTCTTTTTTTCTTCCCGCGATCGTTCTGTCCATCGAGGATTAGAAAAGTCTCGTGCCAGAATTCTGGAATAAAAACGACTACACGAGGGGCTGGAGAGGGACACGGGGGTAGTTTCGAATACCCTCCACGGTGCTGTAACTGCGCGAATCCTCCGGAGTATCCTTAGGCTTCCGTTATCTGCACCGCCCCCACCCCCGCTTCAAAGCGGTAGTCCCACCTTGTCCATTTCAGTTCCACGTACCCTCTATTCCGTGCCGGATTCAATCGAGCCTGGAATCTCGTCGCGCATGAAATCGTACTATACAGCGAGCCGGGCCCTTCTGGGACACTACGTTTAATTTTATGTACAACCTCCACGGACGATCTCCCTTTTTCACAAGGAACCTTCGAACTACCAACTGGACCTGTCCTCCACCTTTTCCTCGATTTTTCATCGATCGTGTTCTGCCCTTCAGCGTGGAATTCCTTTTTCCCTTTTAATTGGTATAGTACGATTTTTCGTACGAATTTGGATATGCTCTTGGTATCCTTCTGTCACGTTAGGAACGTCTTTTCAGTTCCATTTACATTATTGTATATTAAAGTATATTATCAGATGATTGCATAAGTTCGTGCCCGATTTGAAAATAAAATTCAATGGTTAAATTTTTCAGATTGGTTAAAGATTTGGTTAACGATTGGTTAAATTACAATTAAAAAATGGTTAAATTTTCTACAATTAGAAAAGAATGGTGACTATATGTATTAGTTGATTGATAAAGTTGTATTCTTTAAAATTTAACCATTTAATTTAATTTTCAAATCGGTCACGAACTTATGCAATCATCTAATACAAATAAAGCGTTTTAGAACGACAATTGCGGTCCAGTGAACATTGGAAAGAGGTTAGCGAGAAATAAATACTCGTTCCGAGAGTGAATCGAACTTTTAATGAAAAAATATGTACGAGGTAATTATGGTTTTCAGAAGCTGAACAATGAGCGTGGCTGTGCATCAGCGTGCGGCATGCTCGTATATCGCTATTAAAAAAGCTTAAGGGAAACGTTCTACGCATGAAAAACGGTGGAGTGCTCGCAATAAACAAAAATGTAGGTTTCTGAAACACGCATTTTTGGAACATTGTTTTCTCTCGAATGAAAAATACGCCCAACAATGGTGGCGTGCGCGGTTTTACAACGCACTTTTTGGTTCGGAAACGTTTTCTGGATTATTAGCAACTAACACATCTGATGACGCTATTATTCGTGATTGCACGGAAATTTTTATTCGAAATATTGTTCGCTCATGCACGTTCCACTACTTATCTGCAATCCCGACATTATAACAGGAACAATACTCTAATATTAATAATTGAGGACTCTGTGTAATAAATAATTGTATTATTTTTAGAAATTCCTTTTGGAATTATTTTAGCTTATTTTGCACATACTATTTTCATCGAAAAGCGTATTTATTCGCAGTAACTAAAATGTTAGTGGACAAAATATAAGGTTTAATTTATTTTCGCGTGTTTATATTATTTTATCAGAACAATTGCCGTGTTGATATTTATCATTCTTTACGCACGATTCTTTAGACAGTTTTTTCTTGGGCGTGTTACAGTTTCCAGCAGCACTGCACGCAGGATTCATACATTAATTTCCGCAAGTACAATGTAAACTCGAATTTATTCCCTTCATTAAGAGTTTCATTAGGTTTCAAATAAACCATGGTCCTATTAATCTTCATTAAAATTTTCATTGTGTCGCGTGTTCCACTGTTCACGTTGGCAGTACATTCATAAAATTCTCGGTGCTCTTATAATTGTTCATTTTCGACGATTGTTCCTGTGTGTTATATTAAATTCTTGTCGTGATTAACAATACTGTTCAGAACGGGTCACGCATTTGGGAGCTAGAAATTTTGTATGATCGATATATATATATATATATATATATTTATAGTTGACAGAGTGTCAATAGACAGAATTCGACTTCAATGTTCACAACACGCATGGGCACCCACACAAATGTGTATAATTTAATAATGAAGCTATAATACAGAGTTATGAAATACTCGAATCAATAAAATATACTCAATAAAAAACGGAATCAATAAACATACTACTGCCTATTTAGGCAGTGAAAATAACAGTACAGAAATTGTAAAAAATGTACCGTTGTTGAATGCATTCTGTGCATATTGCGATTTTTTATAAAGAAGAATTTCATCAAAACGTATTAAGTGGCAAACAATAAATTCTTGTAATTTCGAATAATTTTCCCCATTAAAATTTTCTAGTTATATTTGTTACAACGCAGCGATAACATATCGATCCTGCTCCGACGATAGACGTATATTTCCAAGATGTGTGCCGGGGAGATTAACCAGGAAGAATCCCCGAGGAAAGAACGAACACGGAGAGAAAGTGATTCGAAGTGAAAACAAGAAGACATATCCCGCGATAACAGCGCACGTTTTTATTATTTACAGTTCATTTTACGTATTATCGTTGATCAATGAGAGAACCAATTCTGAATACCAATGCAGCGCAAGCGGTTGCCAGTAGCAAATCAAATACAATTCTTAATAAATCAAATTATAATAAATTCCCGCATTTAATAATGACAATTATCAATTCGCTATTTTGACTTGAAATTGAACTCATTTATCTAAACATACATAATAATTACCCAAGTTTATGTTGTAGACACACAACGAGAGAGATATTTATACGGAATCAGAAAATTGATTAATACTAATACTGATAAATATAACATTTTAGCTTTCGTTTAAAATAAACATTCTTTGCTCCCTAAAATTAATTATCCAAGTTTGTATCGCAACGACGACAAATATATGTACGTTTGATATATATTTCAGCTTCAGTTTAAAACTCAAGACCCTTGCTATTTAAAATTAATTATCCAAGTTTTATATTGCAACGAGATGTTTCAACCGGACCAGAAAATTATCTCTCGATATGAACACTGAATTATGTGAATTAAAATTATCCGAACTAGAACAAATGAAATCTGTTAAAGATCCTCGCATGATCTCTGACCAATAAAACCAAAAAATTCGTCGTACGAAAGCACTGATAAATCAAACAATTAAATCATTGTATCTCACATTAGAGAATGTCCTGCCTGAATTTTGCGGAGTAATTTTTGATGGGATATTAAAGAGCAGGTGCATCGAATGCCAAGTAAATCGGCGGTTAATGAAGCCATTCATTTTCTAGCGTGAATTTAATGTCACCCGGTGCGACTGAAGTAATAATTGGGCCACGTCTGTCGCAGCCAGTCGGCAGCGATCCATCGTGATCCAGTTGGATCGACGGTCTCGCGTGATCCGGGGACCATTTAAACCGGGACGGATTGTTCCGTCGAATTATCCGTCGCCTCGGTGGTATTCACTTTCTCGTCGAGTTAAGGACCGTCCTTGTCAGTTCGTTCGGCAACAGCTCAACGCGTCCACGGGCTGGTAAACAGCGCAGAGATATTCGTCGTTATGGTGCATAGCGCGCGCGGCCCCTGGTAAACCACTGTCTCGTAACTTCATTTGCTGCTAATACCACCGCGGCCTGCGTACTAATGCTATCTGTCCACTGGAGAGTTCTTCCCGTTGGAGGATTCGAGATGGACCTCTCCCACAGCTCGCTGCTGATCTCGGAGTTCCACTCGAGATAAGAGAATCGTTGATGGAAGCCTGAGACCAATTCTTCGACCGTTTATGTTACGGGAATTAGGTTCCGTTGATGTGGGTCGCAGAACTTTACGACAGGATAATCTGTTAATTTTGCGCTTTTACTTGGAAAGACGTACGTCGATATTAAAGTTCTTTTAGACTGCTTATTTTGAGTTGAAAATAATAGAAAAGTATTTTTTAATTCTTTAATTGAATTTACTGTCTTGAACATGATCCAGTCAATTTTTTTCACGAATGCATAAAATCAGCAGTCTGGCTCAGAGTTGGGCATTAACCGATTAAAACTTTAATCATGATTGATTGATTAATGTGTACGATTAAAAAAAAAATCATCAAAAAAAGACATAAAAGCACGTAAACAGAGTTTGTATTATAGACTATTCGTGTTATAGACCAAATAACAATACACCTAAACTCAGTTTACATTTTTTTCAGTATTCATACAGTTTTGATTCCGTATTTCATTTCGAAATTTCAGCAGTTAATCATTTATCAAACATCCGACTGACGATTAGTAATCGTTAATCGCAATTAACGATAAATAAGTACTTAATCGTTAACCACAGTTAACGACTAAACTAGTAGATTAATTGTTAATTGCAATTAACGATTGAAGTAGAAATTTAGTCGTCAATCGTTGATTAAATTTTTTCCCAACTCTGGTCTTGGTGTATAAGGATCGTGAGAATATTTATAGATTGTTTATTTGAGGCAACGTCCACGATGAAGGGATATAAACATGCAAAATTAGGGACTAGGAATAGGAAGAGAAGGAATTAAACGAATTCTCGCGTGTAGACGCAGCATAACACACGATCTAACTGTGATAGGAACCCATATTCGTGCGTATCTTAAGCAACCCACCCCGGAGGGTAAGATTATCCGCATGCATACGTTCATAGTTTATCGATATGGTCGACAAGGTGTTAGGCAACGATGGCTTGATCTATAGTGTCTCGCACACAATCTGCTATCGTCGTTCGCAATTGAGTTAGGACCGTCTTCGTCATATATCAACAATGATAACATCATTTTCTACAGTAACTAGCCACTGTTATTAATAACGCAGATCACTTCTCAATAAACGAAACTTTTGTGAAGCGCGTAACATTCGCGTGGCAGTCAAGAAAACGAGTCGTCCTCGGATGATGCTGCGGAAATCTCGTCCGAAAGGTCCAGGCGCACGGTATTTATCTTCATTGTGGCAGGACGGTCGTCTTCGAGCGACGTGACGGGAAAGTTTTCGCACGCCCACCTCGTCAGGGGCGGCATTAAAAAGGGAAGAAGAGACGGGAAATCCTCTCGCGAGGAGCGGGAACCGCGAACACGGTCGCCGGGACAATTTTCCACGCTATTAGGACCGCCTAACAGCCACGCGACTGGCAGTTTACAAGCGCGGCTCGCACATTTTCCCGGGGTATACATTACAAGCCCTCCGGGCGGCGCACGGAGCGGCGCGCGACGCGGCGGCCGGTGTCGCGATATGCAAAGGACCGGCAAGGATTATTCTCACGTTTTCCAAAACACTGGCGAACTGCAAGACTCGACACCGGCGATATGCAGATTTCGGCCGACCACCCACCGACCCACGGCCTCGCAACCTGCGCGAGAACTCTCTCGCTTCCGTCGACGAACAACCCTATCTCCGGCTTGGTTCGCAGCAGCGTACGCCATTAGGCTTGTACCTAGCCATCGCGTCAAAGTGGCGCACGATGCGGTTGGCACCTCTGCCAAACGATAACTGTTAACCACCCGGCCACCCTCTCGCCCTCTTCATCTCTCTGGCCGCGCTCGTCTCCGTTCTATCTACGTCAGGGATCGGCAGCGAAATTTTTGGTCTCGCGGCATTAATGCTCCGGGCGGTCTCGGGTTGAACATGTGAGAACGGGAAAAATAATTGCATGAATTACAAGACTTGGTAACGCTTCTGATCAAATATTCTAATAAGAACTCGGTGTATCTAAACATTCAATTGGAAACCGATCGTTTCGAGACAGAATTGGCAACCTCGTACAAACGACTGTAACAATTTGATTGCAAAATATTTGGAATGTTAATAGACGGGAATCCAGCTGTCTACGTGTCGAGTATCGCACGCAGCTGATAAAAAGGGACAACCGGTTGACAGTGAGGAACGAAGAAGGTTATTTGATGAGGAAGGAAAGAACGATTCGATGATGGGCAACCCTAAGCAGGGAAGGGTAGTGCGAACCGACGGGGATGTTGCGGGAAACCGGAAGGGAGAGATAAATAGACGGAGACGAGACCGAAGATAGGGTGGATATTTTTCGGGAGTAGTGACAGATAGATTGACAGGGGCGGGAGAGATACGGCTGGTTCGTGGCTTGTCCGAAAAATGGGGAAGAAGATGGTCCTAGAGCATGCATACCTTGAGGGAGAGATGGATGGACGGGTTGCTCATCTGAAAATCGACGTGCGGGAAGAAGAATTCCTCGTGCTGGGAGGAACACGTTGCTGCTTTTGCTTTTCCACTAGTTCGTTATCGCGAATTATTTTAGCTGGGCAGCGGCGTGTTCAAAGGGTTGAAACAGGGAGTCGGGAAAGGAAAAATTGCGAGCGGTCACGTCGATAAAACGGCGAATTCGCGTGGACTTCCGCAGTCGAATTATCATTAGCGCGAATATACAAATCACGGGGTTCGTGTGCATGGCAGAGCAGAGGCCGCGGGCTCTCGGACCGCAGCGTTCGTGTGAAGCGTGGGCGTTTGTTCGTCGGAGATCTACGTTTACAGCGGAATCCTCGCGTCTGTGCTGCCATTCGTGTCCGTTTCTCGACAATTAATCACCGGGCCGCTCCGTGTGCCCGTGTCCGTCGCAGTTTCTCAAGCAGCTATCGGTGTCCGGTTCCGATTTGTGTCTGACCGGTGTGTTTCTGCTTCTGCTGTCGGCTGGCCTGTTTACCCCGCCGGAAATATATCTTTCGCGTGCACCCTGCGTCCCAACCACCCCCGCAACGTTACCCCAAACCCCCGGGTCGTTTTTAGATCGTCCACTGGGTCACGAAACCTGCGAGGCAGAGCAACCCCCCGCCACCTCCGGTCACCCCCTGGTCATAAAGCAAACAGATAGAGCAATTCCCTTTTCGGAATTCAGTCGCGCCATCGTTCATCGTCCCTCCGACTCTCCCTTCCACTCTCTTTCTCATTCTCTCGCTCTCTCGCTCTCTCTCTCTCCCTCTCTCTCTCTCATTCTCCGTGTGTCGCGTGAACGTTTCGCTGCTCGGCTATTTTCGAGCTTTCCACCGGCTGTCCGGTTAAGCGGCACCGTTTTATCATTCGATTTAACGCCGCGGCTCGTTCCCGACCGAGAGCCACGGATCCCGCCGGAAGAAAAACCTCCGGACCATGCGATGGGAATCTGCGAGGCTTCGTTCGCAAAATTAACAGTTCCTCGCATCGATATTAGCCGCGTCTTATCTGGACACTTCGGTGTTTCAAACAGATATCGGCATTCCTCCATTGAAAATTTGAATTGTTTTCAGGAACAATTTTTGTACAGTCCGAGTAACATAGACAAGCGGAATAACATTTTTTTCATTTGACGCCTCGTTTTCGAGAAAATCGAGTTTAAAGATTCGTCGGATTTGCGTGCTTATCAAGGAAGTAGAAGTAGTCGGTCATGGTCAGACGCGTCAGACGATTCCTCGTTGTACCAATAATCTTTGTATCAAATTGCCATAGGGTAATGATTAAACTGAACACATTAATATTACAAATGTGCCTTTCAATTACTACGATCACCGCTGCTAGTACAATCGAAAAATTACGCCGCAGAGGGACAGTGTAATCTGCAACATAATCTAATGAGTAGTTCCCGACAATGGATCTAATTTTAGCGATCGCTAAAAACAAGAAATTCAGCATTTATCATTTTGTCGGGCTTTATCTAGTCTTCGGACAGGCTTTTCATAGAGAAAGTGTTTCAGCCGTGACAAATTATCGTTGATTACGATCTCCATAGAGGTTTTCTTTCGATTCGCGACAACATTCGTCCCCACCGGACTCGTGTCTAGCAACATTACCAGCGTCTGTCCGCGTGTTGGTCAGATATTATTTTTCTGCCGGAGGCTAGGTGAGATAATGGTGGCCAGCGAAGCGAACGAAAGCATAACTCTGCCCGATAAAAAGCTTTTATTACCGGCAATTAGGATAAGCTCGCCCCCACCCAAACCGCCTCTCGCCACCCCCGTCCACCTGTCCCTTTAGTTTTTACGTTTTTCGACTCGTTTCCTCGTTACCTCTTGTTCGACGAACATGTTACAACCAGCTCGAGAACGTGGTCAACCACTTCTGGAAAAATTTTCTTAATGAATTGTAAGTCACAGTACCTAAACACAAATTTTTGCTTTGCTTTAAAAATTTTGTTATTTCTTTCAAAATATGTAGAAACAGCTGATCTTTATGCAAAATAAAAATTTTTCATGTCAATTGTAGGGACAGTAGCCAAATAAAAATGTGTTTCTTCTTTTGATAACACGGTCCAACAAATTTCAACTTTCTTTTGACGTTTCGATTCTTACTATGCGGTATAGAGCCTTCTGCGTTGATTCCGAATCTTAATTTTTTTCCTACACGCACAGTTTTTGAGAGCATGTTTAAACAATCATAATGTATTAATATTGGATATCACTGGATTCGGGAAAGTTTACAGAATCTTTTGCTGTGTAAAGAACAATTCAATATCTTTTATATTGTGATGTTATTATTAACATTGGCTGTTGGACAGTGTAATTGTAATAAGTTGACAAAAATGTAACAATTTTTGCATTCTTAATGTCAAAAACCGCACTTATAATCCATTGCCGTCATACCAATATGGTGCAGTATTTTGACAAGTGTCAGTATCAATTGCCAATACATTTCCATACTTCCGTACTTGATTACCGAATTACTTGAAAATCAATAGAAAGAATTCCTCTCATCGCTACAGCAAGTGTATTTTCTCGTTTGTCCAAACATCCCGGACGCGATCAAAGAGAATCCTGAGAAACGGGGCATTTTTTGAGACCGATAGCGCAGGTGGTCTTAGACGGAACACGGAGGAAACTCCAATTATTTTTAGAAGTCTCGAGAATTGTTCGTACCTCGCTGAAGTTTCCTAAGTACTGCCTTCTCTCCCGTGCCCTGGGAATCTCCTACGAGTCATCAATTTTAAGGTGAGACGATGCGAATGGATGTGACTTGGAATGTTTCCCGAGTTTGATATGACCGGGATTTTATGCAATTTGTAAAACGGCGTCGTAAACGTTCGCCGAAGTTTAATCAGCCTTCTATCTTCCTAACGCGGGAGGACCGTTAATGGAATAGCTAATGAAATGCCCCTTCAGTTACAATTTCTGTAAATTTGCCCGGGGAAATTTAATGTCAATCCACTGGCGATTATTCAATCATTTTTCAGAATTTATTCACGAATGCAGACCTCCGAATCAATTTTCCGATGGCAGCAGCGATTTCAATCGTGATTTACACCCAGAACGTTCCCTGTAGCAACTATTTCTATTAAGTCCAATAAGGAGAGCAACGAAAATATGTAAAATAAATTATAAAAAGTATTTAAATCTCAAAATGTCTAAGTGTTTCGAATGCTTATGTCGTTTTAAAAATTGTTTAAACATGTTCAGGTGTCTATAGAATCTGAAAGTCTGAAGAATCGTTCCAAGTAAGAATCGTAGGTATATTTTTTACGGTTCAGGCAGAAAAAATTGTTAAAAACCAGGGTTGTTGAAAAAGCAAATACAAAGTAGAATAGTCTTCGCCGACAGGAAGCAGCCTAACCGCAGCCGACCGAAAGAGCTTCACTTTGGCCGTGTTTCGCGAGGCGCTTATTTCCGTTCGGTTAGCAAAAATCCGGAGCAGCGAGGCCCGTCGAGGGCCGCTAATCCGCGAAGCGCAGTTATAATAATCGCCCCGTGAAATTGCGGGCGAACGAAGCAAGCCAGAACGCGTTAGGAAACGGCGCGTCGTCGGTTGTAGGGTGGCCCGGTGCCCGACCCGTTTTCGCGGAGTTCGTCTCGCACGAGATGTCGTTCTAGAGCGGATATGTCCGCCGTAGTCGTTCCGGAATAATATTTTTGGCCTCGGTCCCGAGATCAGACCCCGCGACGTGTCTTTTCGCCCCTGATCCCGCGCCACGTGCGCCCATTCGATGGCGATCACCGTTCCAAAACGCTGCAACGGCAGGTTACACGGAGAATTTCGACGGTGTCTCCGCTAAGTAGGCCTTACGAGGATCATTACACTGCCGGGATAGGCGTAATGGGCAAACGTTACAACGACGCGATGCCTCGGCGCGTTAATAAGCCCCCGGACCACCCCTCGAGTCACCCTCCGAGCCACCCCCGCGTCCCTGATGCTGAGGAGACCGAGGATCCTTCCTCCCTCTCAGCATAACAGGCCTGCGGACGATTGTTACGGGGCTGGTTGCTCGTAGATGTCACTGCAAAAGGAGCTGTACCTCCAACCCTTTACCGACGTGGATTTTTTGAAACTATAAAAATATTTTTAGTGATGAGGATAGCTGCTCTTTACTCTACCGGACTCTGAATTTGTGTCTTTCTCCTATAAATTATGATGTATTTGGTATGTAATCCAGTAGATTTGTACCCGGAGCGACTGCAGATCGAAATTTCGATCCTGTAGGATCAATGGTTCTGGAAAAAATCTGAAAAATACACACAATATCTTCAAACATCCTAAATTATATTAGTATATTAAAAAATATTTTTATTAAAAATTTTAAGAGGTGTCTTTTGACGTCGACAGAAATAATACGAAGAATTAAGGGCGAATTTCTCGAATCTCGCAGCAGTCTATCGGATCGTAGCGAAAGTAAAAATGCGAATCATCTTTTCGCGTATTATCGGTGCACCCGCGGTTGTTACGAACGCTTCGAAGTCGTTCAGCGACGCACGACGGTGTTCCCACAAATCACAATTGGTCGCAACGACGCGGTCCATGTAAATCGGGAGGGAAACGATCGAGGCAACGTTAACGGAGCGACGTTAAAACGAACGCGTGGAATCGTGAGAATCGCGCGGGCTCCGAGCTGAGGATCGAGGATTTTATGGACAGAAAAAGCTTCGTGGATGCGTCGGCCCATAAGTCAGCCGATACATTCGCGGCCGGACGCTTAGATAAGTTAATTACCTTTAGCAGCATAAATAACGACAATCGCGGCTGATAACGAGGATGCACGACCCTTTTATACGCATAACCTGCCGCGCCCTGTCCGGACCGACACTTTTATATTTCGAGAATCATTCCGTGGTTTATACCGGTGCGTTATCTGATACGCGTTTCATAATGTCCTCCCCTAATCGCCCCGTTCTTTTTTCGACCGGCTTTTAAACGCTCATTGCCAGCACGATATACCTTCTCCTTTCTCCTCCTCTTTTGCCCCCCTCTCCCCCTTTTTTGTACCGCACCCACGACTGTTGTTGTTTATCGAAGCGAACGTAGCTGGCGATAAGCGAGGAACGTTAGAATTACCGAGAATATACCTGGATGATCCGAACGACGCCATGAAGTCCGGCTCTCGAGAGGCATTATGTGTTTGTTTGTCCGCTCCACGAGTATGTGAAAGCGCCATGGTATTCGAAGCTTTGTCCCCCCACGTATTTGTGCAGCCTTTTTCCCGTATTTTATTTCGTGGATTTTGGGGCGAACATTTCCGGAAAAAGAGCTGCTTCCGATAATTTTTTAGGGGGTTGCTCGGGTCGTCATTCTGAACAGCGCTGTTAAGCTCAACGAAGTGTGGTCTGAAGTATGTATATAGTTTTTCACACAGATGTTAAATTAAAAAAAAAGTGCATTCTTCTAATAATTTTAATAAATCGAGAGAGAGAGAGAATAAAAAAAAATATACTGTTTCTTTTTTAGAGAATCATTCTCGTATCACGAAGAGCGGAAGTAATCTTGGACATTGGAAATACAGCCAGTCGTCTCTGACCCAAAACAGTCTACGCAACACCTAACCGTCTAATTTCTCCCGAGCCGAGTCCAATCGCATAAAACCAGTTCTAATCATGACAAGCCCTCTCCGGGGAACAAAAATCCGGCGGAACGAACCCTCGAAGGGTGGAAACAAGAGCGTAAGCGGTGCGCGCAATTAAATCGCGCCATAATCGAGGGTGCGGGTTAAACGGAGCGTCGAATAGAGACAGAGAGAGAGAGCGAGAGGGAAAGGGGGGAGAGGAGAAAGAGAGAGGTACCGAAGAATAAACAAATCGTAGAGCGTCATAAAGGTGGCGGCGAAATGATCGTTGCCATTTATTCGGCCCTCGAAACCCAGCCCGGTTGAAGAGCCACCGAAAAAGGACGGCGCGTGGGAGGCTTTGAGGGGATGCAAGGGGTTGTGGGGGGTTGGGGACGAGGCCAAGTGTAATCGTCGGCCTGGTATCGAGTGCTTTTCACGCCCGTTTCCGGCCGGGACACGGGGGTTGGTTGAAATTTTGTGTCACACACCCCCGTACGTCCGACGGACCTTTCGCGAGCTTGTTTATTAAGGCCGTTTCACTTTTAATAAGCTGGAACCGGGGCGGCCGCGCCTTCTGCCGCCGCCAGTACCAGAGGATCTCTGGTTCTCTCCCTCTCTCGTTCCCTTTGCTTTCTCTCTCCCCGTCTCTCGTTAAAGCCGCGGTTTCACGCTGACCAACTTTTATTAGATCCGACTGCGTGTCCGGCCGGGGCCGGCTGTTGTTAAAGCCCGCTAACTTATGCCGGGGCGTTAAGCTCCGTGTGAGCCGTAACGATCCACCCTCGTTCCCCGTTTCGGACACTTTTTCGCAGAACCACCCTCGAAATGTGCCTGCGAGCTGCGTCGACGGACGCCCGGAAAGTTTGTTTGATCACTTATTTCTCGTCCTTCCATTCAAACCTTCAAGGACAACCGTTCACCCCTTGTGCTAAGATTTATTGTGCGATCGCAGTGATCAGAATTCCTTTGTCGTACGTAGTTTCTTTGAAGAAGAAGGCAGTTATTTATTATTAAGAAATTAATAACATATAGAAGGTGTGAACCACCTAACTTGCTGCACACCTCGAAAATTTCAAGGTCACTTTGAACAATTAGTCTACAATTGTTTAACGTCGCGATGGCCATGGAAGCTTCTCGTTATCAAAATCAAAATATTTATTTTCGTATGATAAATATCATTGACAGTCGTCGATGCAAGGGAGGCGCATTGATTTCAAAAGAAATTTTCCAAACGGCGCGAAGAAGATGTATCGAGAAGACTTTACCGAGATCCGACGAGCGTTATCAACCCCCAGACGAGCGGCACCCTCGACTGTTCATCCCCCGCGGGTTGTTGCATGATTAAAGGGCCTCACGCCGAACGAGATATGCTCGAAAGACTTTTCAGCCGGCTCTCCCGATATTTATGACTTGCCGTTCGCACGGCCAACTCACGTAAACGCGTTATAAGTATTCTGCTCGTGTGCCCGGGCCCTTGCCACCAACCCTTACCGGTGTCCCGCGCTTACCTTTTGCACCCCATTGTTCCCTTTCCACGACAGAAACAGGAACTGCTGGTCATGGAAAAACCAACGCTGATGACAAGCTCCTTTCTACTAAACTGACGAGTCTGTAAGTTTATAACTCACTGGAGCAGAGTATAGACTTCTACTCACCCTTCCAACTTTTTTACTTCTAACCCTTACACTTTAAATCATTGTAATTTTGTAAAAGACATTTAACCCTGCAGAAATATCTCTTGGGAACCAAGAGGCTTGACACCGAAAATGAACGTGGAACATCGAAATTAGAGTAGAATTTTTTAGGGAGCACTCTTTGTTGTTTCGAAAGTATAGGTATTTCCCACAACTCTTCTCCACTTCAATAAAATTCACAACAGTTTTAGAACGGTAGAAAATACATTCATCATGATTTCTGTTGCTAATTTTGGGGCCCGTGAGCAAAGCCGGCGCATAGAACGCGCAGCAATGCAAAAACAGGTGAGCCTAAGTTGCAGTGCTCGTTTCCAAGCAACGAAAGGGAAATTAAATAACGATGTAACGGTCGCTTCGCCGGCGGGACGAACACTACCTCGTCACTCTCAGGGTAATAACACATTATACCGGGACGTTTATATCGGCGATACTTGCGTCAACGAGTTTTCGTTGAACGCTCGTTGGCCGCGTCGAGGGCCGCGACGGAAGCAACCTATCGCTAATGGAAGTCGATAGGTTAATTGGTGTGTAACGTCAATTAACCGTCCCGGACACGATTATTCCAGGCCCGATTTTCATTCCGCCTATGATAATTCGTGCGCCGCTTTGACCGTGTTAATTACCGCAGCGGTCGCTTTGAAAGTTTCCACCCTGAACTCGAGCAAAATTTGTTAAATGACGAGCTGGAGAAGAAATCAGTGTGTCACCGGGGGTCAAACACTTGTTTACGGACTGCTGCGCTCAGTACCCTAATGCTATTAATTTTTTCATTATGTCTTGGAGGTAGATACTTACTTGAATGTCTCTGTTTTAGTCGATATTTTGGTACACAGTGAGACCAGAATTTGGCAAAAGTTTAATCAACAATTGACGAATAAATTTCTACTTCAATCGTTAATTTCAATTAACAATTAACCTCCTAGTTTAGTCGTTAATTGCGGTTAACGATTAAATTTCTGTTCTGTTCATTTTATTTATTGTTGTGACAACCTAATATTTACTACTGCTGTTGCATTTTTCTTCGGAGAGTCAAAAATCAGCGTTATCTATCTCATTCGTATTTTAAATAAGGGCTAAAATAATTTCAGGAAAAGGAAAATATAAGTCTAACATACAAGTTGTTCGATTAGGTGTGTCACATACTACGAGGGGTGATTGTGTAAGCTAAAATGAAACTCGTAGAAATTCTTAATTCTCAATGTTCAAAGGATAAAATCACTTATGATATTTGAGAGTACCCTTTGAATGCTGTGTATAACAACACAAAATAATATCCTGAATAATTTCAGAAGTACGAATAAATCGTGTTTTATATAAAATTGAATCATGATCTCCTTAGGAACCATTTCCACACGTTCCAATAGACTTGAGTGCAAACAAGTCCCAAAACAAATTCCCGAACGCAACAGCGAGTGTCTTGACTATCGCAGAGACAACCGCGTCCATTGTCCTCGACCGCAGGATTAATCCCCGAAGTGGGTGGCCCATATTTTATAGTGCGCCCTGTACAATAGACACACATGTTACAATGTCATATGAATTATAGGATTATCTCGTCTCGTCGCATAAATAAATTTCCCGGAAGCTCTGGATGGATAATTCAAAGCCGAGCTGGTAAGTCCCTTTCCGCTTCTATCTTCCGCTGTGGAGCGACGCTTTCTGCCGGATTAGGGTGCGTTTATGTTGAAGCTGCGATATAGGCTTTAAGAGCGTCGATCATGACGACGGTAAAAGCTGATCAAAAATTGAAGCGTCTTTAAAACCATTGGGAAATTTGTTTCGTGACTAAACCTACCCCCCAGTGCGAGGTACCCCATCAGACTTTTACACGAACTTTTTCCTTATATCTTGCTCTTAAAACTTTAGAAAACAAATCGTGTATCAATTTTTTAATAAGTATTTTCAATATGTTAATCAATTCAATGATTAGAGATATAATTCAATGTGTATGTCTGTCTCCTATTTTTTGAAATTAATTTAAAAAACTTTCATTCTGTACGAAGATCCATACTTCTCCAAAACGCGACATTACAAATAAAAGAAAATAGTTATTTGCAGCATAATACACATAAAAATATACTTTTAAAAAAATCCACCATTTTCTAGCAGATCATTCGGTTTCGTTTGAAATCAGCATCGGAGAATGCTTCGCCGAAAAATCTGAAGCACACTCGGGAGAATCCATCCGAGTTAGAGGTCCGAATGTGAGGAGAAATCGGACGTGAAAACACGACGGAGCACTCCGGAAGCATATTTCGAAAGGGCCGTGCGTCTTATCCGAGTCAATTCAACGGGCCCGACTTCCGGTTTCACTATAACTATACGTTCTTCCTCTGTCCATCCCCGAAGACGACGACGACGTCCCGTTCCCGGCCCGCCCTTTATCTTCTCCTGGCCGATACTCGTGGGTATACCCTTTACGAGGCGACGTGCGCGCGATGAGAAAAGTGGGCACCGATCGTATATCAGCGAGGTCGATCGGTTATCGGCGGAAAATATTGCGGGTCGGCGAGAGACCAGCGAGGAGACATTTCTCCGACTGCCAGCCGGTCGACGTTTCTCGATGGAACTCGGGAATCGGAGTAATTGGCCCGGCTCCGGCGTTTTTTCAATGCGAACATGTACGCGCGAACAATTTTTGCGAGTCGCCAGATGTGGGAAATTTAGTTGAATTGTGGAGAAAATGTTACCCTCTCTCTGCCAGTACCGGATGAATAACGTGACGTTGTGACACATGAAAGACAGAGGCGGACATCTTTGATGAAACTAGTAGGGCCAACAGCTATTAATGTTTTATCGTTATCAAAAATAACGAAATTTCCAAAAGGCTCAATCCAAAGCATATAGGGTATGCCCAACCACATGACGTATGTAGTCTTTTGAATTTTTCCAAACAACAAAATTTTTATTAAAAATATATATATAATTACGTTTGTTTCTTAAGTGAAAAATTTCCGTCCTCTCGTATAAATTGCATTGTTGAATCAACTTCTTTCGAAAAAACTGCTGGACCAAATTGGGCCAAAATCTAATCAGCTCTAAGTTACAGCGGGGCATCATTCATCATTCTGATCGCGTTGTTACTTTTTCAGAAAACGTTAACGAAAAATTTGATAACATACTAACGGACATACATACGCACACACATACGAACATTTTGCTGAAAATAGTCTAAAATGGCTCCAATGACCATGAAACGTGAAGATCTGTTAAAAAATCGATTTTCGATTTTCGGGGTCATTACAGTGACTTCCCTATAAAATCGGGAAGTTAACAAATGCATGACTTAGTAAGGAATAATTAACTGTCTGTTTTATGCATTAATAACGAGTCCAGTTAAATAAACCGGCCTGCCTGTTTTTACCAGAATGGTGAAAAATTCCAGTGGCACTTCAGAGAACCGAGGTCGAGAAACGGAAGACGCCGATTGACGTCTCCGGTCAAGAATGCGTTAAGTGAAGCGGTCGTCGAAATTTCGTTGGAAGCGATCCCCGGAAGCCGAACGAACGGCGGTCATTAACCGACGCAAACATTTTTCCGTCGTCTGCAGGAGTGCGACCCGGTAGATACAGTTTAAGTGCGAGCAGGAGCCGCGGCACCGGTGATCGATCGTGAAAAGAACCAATCCCGTGGAAACGAGAGAGCGAAGCGAAAGAGGAGAGACCGCCGCCGCGGCCGTTTCTGCTCTTCCGCTCGAACGTAATTTCGATCTATATACCGTAACAACGTATATAATGTAATCAACGGTGAATCGAGTTCCTTTAAAGTCGGCAAACCGCGCCGCAACGGAACGGTCTGCTGCCTTCCGCCATTGTTGCCCGCTCTTTCTCTCTCTCTCTCTCTCTCTCTCTCTCTCTCTCTCTCTCTCTCTCTCTCTCTCTCTCTTTTCCTCTTTCCTTCCTCGCGTTTATTCCGAAGAAAGTTGTTTGCCTATCGAATACAATATTTCGGAACTTTCCGGATCTTGAGAACTACCGTATCCAAACAATCCAACCGCTGTAACCCTCGAACGGCGCGGGCCATTCTTACATTAATTAATGATGTTTAGAACTGTTCACTGCATCATTTATCCAGCTTCTGAAATATATTTTCGGAGGCACTTCTTGTGGATGCATTATTGTTGCTGCTGTAACATCTTTTAGTAACATCTTTTTCCTGTTCGAAATATAGAGTTAAAATTTGACAAGTTTTTGCTCGATGCTCCATCTCGGCTCACAGGCCGTTTAATTTGTTCTATCTTTGATCATCTTATCCGGCTATAGAGGAGAGGGTATGACTTCTCAGATATCAGTGAAGCCAAAAGTGCATCCGCTGGTCCCGTTGCAATTCCTCGAATATTAATCGGCAGGGAGCCGAGAGAGGAGGCGATCGGTAGCGTGGCGTTTCGACCATCAAAAACTGCGCCCGCGCCGTCTATTAGGGGAACCTCTTTGTGCTCTTAATATTCCGTAGCAGCGGAATCGATCCGAGCAATCTTCCAGTCCATCAGACAAAAGAGAGACGGGGCTCGGGCGAACGTCGGCCCGAAGAACGAGAAGCAGGAAGAAGAAAATCCTTCCATAAACCGTTGCCATCAAGCCGGCTGGTATACAAGCGCGACGAGGGACGAATTCCTTCACAAACGAGAAAGTTAAGGTCGGACGCGCGGTATCGTAATGATTATAGCTCGTAAAGCGTGCGAACTCGCGCATAAGCCTGGCCAAGAACAGACGAAACTGCCGGTAGGAACAGGCCAGACCAATATCCGCGCTGTGCCTCCTAAGTCATGCGTTTAAATTACCTTATTATGAGGAGGGCTGTCATAATTACGGGGCGAGGGCTCCACGACCGCGCCGCAGTAGAAAACGGGGGTAGGATGGGCCACGAGCAAGCAAGCAACCAGGCAAGCAAACCGGGCCAGAGTGATAGAGTAATTAACACCCAGTCAACTCCAGGCCGTGCCAATAATTTCCTACCATCCCCGACCGACTGACTCTACGAGAAAACCACCCGATGTGTCCCGTGCTCCCAGGCGCGGAGATACACTTAAAAATGAATGGGACACGTATCGGCAATTCCCTTTGACGGTCCACGGTTCGTCGGTCCCGCGGGCTCAAAGCTAAGGATCAGCATGCAGCTCCATTCGAATCCTTCTGTAATGAAAGGTTTATTTTAATAGCGCATTTGATAGTAGATTTGGTGTCGTGTGAATACAACATTCAGACTCAAGCTGGAAATCACAGGGCACTTGAGATGCAAGTCGGAAGCCACTGAGACCTACAAATATATATCAGGAGACTTTCGAAACCGGAAGCACACGCTGAGAATTGCTGAGACCCAAAAACTTAATAAATAATAATAAAGATTTTTGAGACACATAGATTGAGATAGAAGATACATGAAGGATCTAGTGAAACTGGAAAAGTCTGTGAAAACCACAAAATGAAATTGGTAAACTTCTTCAACCTGAGACCCAAGCTAGAAGTCACTGAGACCCACAATCTTAAATAATTAGAAATTACTGAGACCCACAAAAATGAATCTCAGTGAAGCCTGATATGAACACTATGCTGGTCTATTTAGAACCAGCCGATATCTTCCTCGAATTACATTTAATATTCAGAAAGCTTAATTATACAGTGATGAAGTATTAAAAATATTCCGGTTAAAAGATGAACGGAATGAAAACTGCATCGTTCAGGTAGAAATTTGCAATATCACAGGATGCTTTTGACATCATGTTGACTGGTTTTTTTACCGTTCGCTGGTCTCGTTCCGTCGATCGGAGCAGCTTTTTGCCCGAGATGTGACGCGCGTGGCACAAAAGTTCACGTTTTCCGCAATGAAGACTCATGGAAAACGAGGTCTAGCGTTTCGGAAATTTCGGTCCCTTTTGTCAACGCATTAAACAGAGCCGTTTACACGGTTACACGAACAGCGTGTGTGCCATAAACGGGGGAACAAGGGCTTTAGTTTCTACGCCTCAGGTCACCGGTATCGACTTTTTCGACTGTACGCGATTGCCACGGCACCGAATCCTTGCGACGCTTTAAGGGGGCTGTCTCGTGTGAACCGGTCATAAAAACGATTTTTTCATTGCATTTACTCGGAGTGTAGAACCATAATACCTTTCAAAAATATTTTGCTTCAATTCACTGGAAAAATTTTGAGAAGCTATTCCACATACTGTGCGCCACGAAAGTATGCGAACGCCCTTTAAAACAGAATAACTTTTTTATAATTGTACCAAACGACCTGATTTTTTATGATCAATTAGAAGCATTAGTTCACGAAACGATATGCAAAACAGATTTACATGCAAAAAAATAAAAAAGACATTTTTTAAAACTTTTTATTGTGGCCCTTAATCAAAATTTAAAATATATGTTTTGTATGTTGAAGGATGAAATATTTAAGACAAATTATTTCTTTTGCATACTGATTCAGAATCTTCTTGATTGTTTCATTTCAGTCCAGTCTGAGATTTCGGGTCATCCACGCAATAAAACATCCAATAAATACAAATTACACATAAGATTCACCGTCACTCTAAAAGAAATTCATGAAAATTGTAAAATTTTGCAGCGTTTACACTGGCCTCTTCGTGACAGGCTCGATACATCGATATCGAGTTCCTCCGGAAACCGTCGAAGCCAAAGGTATTTCTTTATAAAGTAAATGTTGGAATTAAGGAATATTTGCATTGAAAAAATGCAATATTCGACGTCGGACGACATCCGCTATCAAGATGGAAATTATCTAGGGCAGTTACCAAAGTATTTGCATCAAAGTATCCATACATGGATCATGTACGGCGCGTACCTAATTTTAATGTACCTTTAGCGTGCAAGGAATTCTGCGAGAATGAACAGCGAATATATGCTATACGTATACTAACGTCCACACTTTAATTATACATTCCACGGTTACAGGACAGAGCGAAACGAACTATTCCGAATTTTCTGTTTCACAACCAGCGAAGTCGTAAACCGTCAGCACGCGGGACATTATTAGATGAATTCGTTTGATCGTGCCAGGATAGAAACCGCGCGGGACTTTGGTCTTGGAATTTTTGTGAGAAACTGCAGATAAATCATTCCGACAGCTCGATGGTTTTAGTATTAACCGAGACATAAATCACTAAAATTACTAAGTTTAGCTGGGTCTCCAAACGTTCAATAATGTAATGTAGACGTATTGTACAAATCAAAAACTGAATCGCACAATAAATCCTGTTTGCTATAAAATGTTCCGTGTGAGTTCGAACGTTCCCATATTTTAGGTAGTGCGCGACAACTTTTCATTGACACGGTATATTGCGCACCGTTTGAGGTCTACGTCATTGTTTTCTAACAACTTCTCTTCTTTGATGGTACCACAATTTTATTGGTGCAGGAAATATTACTGTTTTGCTAACGTGCACTAGAATCTAGAATTCGAATATTTCTCATTTCGTATCTAAATCCTCCGATGCCTTTGCAATTATTTTTATCAGAAAGTGAGACGTCGTTGTGTGATTCTCCTATAAATTTGGTATCTAATCAAGTAAATTTGTACCCGGTGCAGCTGCAGATCGAAGTTTCGATCCTGTAGGATCAATGGCTCAGGAGTTATGCTTGCTTATAGTTGAGCAATCTGCAGTGTTTTTGACAGGTAAGGGCGCCGCCACATTGGTTTGTAGTGACGGCCGCGAGTCGCTTAGCTTGCCGCCCCCCCCCGACCTACTGTCCAACCAACTACCTCCTAGCGGCTCTGCTCGGTAAGCGGCGCGCGACACGACAAACCGATATGGCGGCGCCCTTACCTGTCAAAAACACTGAAAAATGCGCAAATTTAAGCGAGCATAACTCCTGAACCATTGATCCTACAGGATCGAAACTTCGATCTGCAGTCGCCCCGAGTACAAATCTACTGGATTAGATGCCAAATACATTTATAGGAGAAATGCACAAATTTTGAGTCCGGTAAAGTAAAGAGCACCCTTAAAATGGTCCGAAAACATATTTCTTGGTCACAAAGTAGCCACCGTCGGTGGTTCGGTTATCAAAAAATGGCTGGTGGTAAGAAAGAAGAGCGAAACGGGAAGGAGTGACAGCACAGTATGTTAATTCGCGGCAGACAGTGGAAGAATAGCGGCGCGCATAAACTCGGCGCGGCGGCGCGGCAGTTCCTCCGGCTGTACGCTAACTGATACGAATGGTTTTCGCGGTACGTCAGTATGCTAATTTTAACTGCTCGAGCATAATACGGCCCGGCCATACTTTCCATCCGGCGCGGCGTTTCCGTACGGCCACTAATTCCTATAGCTGTTCCGCGGGCCTGTCTCTTCGGCCCTCTCTTCGGGGGTTGCAATTGATATATACACCCCCGCGGAGGAGGCCGCATAACGTGTTCCCGTACGGGTTTTCCCCTTTTCGTGGATGGGAGAGCAGATACAACTTCGAAGCCGGGAGTCGTCGGGAGACACGTAGGTATGTCCCCGTGAGTTTATGAGAGCATAACTTAAGGACAAGTATGCGACGAAGCTCGCGGAATTCCGAACTTCTGCCGGTGTCCTCCTCGAACCCGTTTCGCCCGTTCTCTTCTTCCCGCGGGCTCTTTCGACTCGGCCCGGCCCATACGAACGATCCACCTCTCCTCGCCTCCCCGCACCCGCGTTTCTACACCTAACGAATGCCCTCCTGTGTCGCAGAAGCGCCCAGCCACGTGTCTCGCGTGAACGTAAACACGCGGGCAGGTATACGCTAGGATGACTCTTAGCTATAGAGCTCGATTCTTTAGATTTCTTGGCGTCCTCTCGATTTTAAGTAAGACTTGCTGAGGAAATGTGTGCAGATGTTGTCGATTGTCCGAGAATTAGAAATTTCATGGCCAAATACTTTTTATATAATTTTATACAATTCACCCTTATCACACAGTCGAGGGGTTACTCAGAGTCACCACTAAAAATTGCTGTACCATTATTCACGATATTGTTTAATTTTCAAGTTATGATCGCTCTACGAAGAGTTAAGTCTTCATTACTTTATTTAGTAGATCCTAAAAAGATTTACTAGATGCTGTTCGCAATTTCCGCCAAGTGACTGGATATTACGAGAAAGGGGGTCAAACGATATTTCCAAGGGATGAAAAGACGGAGCAGCAAAGACGCGGGAAGGAGCAAACAGGGTGGCAGATGGCTGCAGGAGCCTCCTGCGGCATGCGCTGCCAGTTATCCGGCAGAAGTGCATTAGCTTTTGTTTGTCGCCGAGGGAGAAAGGCCGGAACTATGTCGTGAATGGGGTTATTCTTATTCCCTCTCGACCGTCCGGCATTTTTACACCTCCCGCGTGCCGTCTGCTCGCTTCCAAGCCCCGAGGTGTATCTAGATAGAGCCGCGCGGGTTTTCCGGAGGCCGCCATTCGTCCAGCTGGTTAATTTCGCGTTTGGTGGGGGAAGATTAACGAATGATGTCGCGTTGCTTTAACGAATGGTCACCGGCGCTCGCCAAAACCTGTTTCGCTGCCAGAGGATCTGCCCCCGGAGCTTACATTCTTCTCCGCAAACTGATCCCATTACTGCGGGACTTATCTTGGCCGAGGGGCAATTAGATCGCTAACTGCTGGGAAGCGGCATCCCAAAATAAACAGAAATGTTTAAACAATATATTTTCGATTGATCGTACATGAAAACATTGTAAAGTTCATTTCTAAATTCGAGTCAATGTTTTTCATATTGCTGATCGGGTTTTATTGATTTTTCTACAATTCCAACGAGAATACATTCTACAATTGACTCGAAAATTGCTCTTAAAATCGTGCGAACCCACTCACAGTACGGATCGTGACGTCACCCTGTGTATTGATAGGTTGGTGGGGCAGTTCCAGAAACATGAGGTCATGCATTGTCTCGAAGGGTACCGCTTTTGAATACAAATTATTTACTTCCTATTTATCCTTTGACGATTGATCGATTGAAATTAAATGAATTTGTTCATTCTGTTAGAGAGCCTGATGGAAGGAACATCGATCCAAAGAGAATATCGATACCCGAGGTCGAGACGTGTCGTGAATTCTTCAACATGGAGAGGACGTGAGTACTTACCAATAGTTTATTCTGTAAACAAAAATTGCCAAGCATGTGCGCGGAGTAATTCGCAGCGATTCGTCGCATTAACTGGCAACAAAGGGCGATCGATTGTAACTCGGGCGATTCGTTACAGGGCATCGATTCGAACGGGATCTCCTGTCGATTCGGTTCCCGGCGACGACCGCCACGCGATCCGGACGTCCGGTTTTCCCATTTCCGGAAACGGCCGATGCCGATGCACCCCGCGTGCGCTCGCCGAGGAAAGAATTAATCGCACGCAATCCACTGTTTTTGCGTACCGGCAACAACAGCGACAAAACACCGGGCTCGTGTGGTTGTTGGGGGAAAAAAAAAGGAAACGTGTCCGATAATAACGTGTCACTCGCAAACGCCCGCGCAAGGTTCACTTCCGCGGCGACAGCTCGCTCGAAACGCGTCGCATTGTGCGTTCGTTAACGCGGTAAAGGCGCGTATTCACAGGCCGGCGACTGGACACTCGAACGCGCCGATCAATCGCCGGGATTCACGACGATTCCAACATATTTTGGAGCACGTCTCCGCGAGCTAAGGAGGGGGAAGTTGCTGAACGCGTGCTGTTGTTAAATAACGCAACAATTTAACATGAAATTTATTTCTACTCAGAAGAACAATCAATTTTTATTTTGCAGTCATTAATTGTATTGTCGTATTCAAATTGAATTAAAAATATCGGGTAGGGCTGATACAACCTTTCGCAACCGTATAAACAAGAATATCACTTTTAAAATGAAGTCGGTTTCGCACGAGTATTTTATATCAAAATAATCGGAAAATTCAGAGCTTTCCAACGATATACAGTTCAAAAGGAATGGTCACTGAATGAGGTTATAATGATACAATAAAAGAATAACAAAGCAAAACTAATATTTTTTTTTAAATTATCATATCAAATACTTTTCGGATCCATCGGTAGATCACAGTTTCGCGAGCTGCGGAATATTTTCAATTAAATATTTTCGTTTTAATATTTTTCGCTCCGATGTTCCGGGGAGAGCTTTTCGATGTTGCTCTCTCGTACTACCTCGTGTAATTACATGTCAAAAATATTCATTAAAAAACGCAGGAATTAATGGGATGTCGAGAAGATATATAATCGGGTCAGTTCTTCCTGTTTTCGACAGTCCGCCACCCCCTATATTAACCGCGAACGAAGATATCGAGGAACGATAACGGCTCGACAGTCGCGGAATAAAGTTCCATGTAATCGTCGCTTTCATAAAACATATTTAAACGGCATTCCGATTGCGCGGCTCGCGGACAAAATAAATTTACGAGCCGCACGAATAAAAATATATGTATTCGCGACGAAATTTATCGCGGTATTTATTGGGTTATTTTACGAGCGGCAGATCACACCAGCGTGTACGTGTGCGCCCGTGTGCACCGGGTGTTCGGAAAGTAGCATAGGTAATAAATTGTGATCGAAAATAAAACACATCCAGCAATAAAAATAATTTCCCCGCACTTGTAAGCCACGCACGGGAGAACGAGAGAAGTATTATCGCGTGGAATACAACTATGAGAAATTTGACACTTTTAAATGTTTAAAACAGCCAAGAAATATTACGCAGTAGTTTATAGTTTTCTATACACATTTTTCTACACAAACTTCTCAGAACACGAAATAGACGAAAACTTTTTGTGGATAATGTACGAATAATTATGTGAATATTCGGGAAAATAGCAGAAATCAGAGAGTTCCAATTTGGGTTACGTTAAATAATGTTTACTTTTGGTTCGGCTGCGTAATTAGTTAAAATTTGCCGGCTTTGAGCTGCGTTTGCATAAAAGAGTCTTTCGAGTTTGGTAGTTACTTTGTCGGTAATACTGTTGATAGATGATGTTTGTTTGAGAGAATTTTCATGTGTGTAAGAGATGATATTATTTTTTCGATGGTTTCGTTTAAGAGCACCCTATAGATCGATAAAACCAATACAGCTTCCAATTAGTTGCCGAAATAGCTCTCCACGCCGCCCATTGTCGAAACATTTTGACAATAACTACTACACGCTGGCTCGACGATAAAGATCGCAATTTTACTGCCACTGTACGTGGCCCACACTACTGTCGAAAACGGGTGTCTTCCCCGTAAATTGAATTACATAGATAAGGATTATAGCAAAGCCCTGTATACAGGGTGTCCCATAAGTCGTAGCCGCCTCGGAAGCCTTGCTTGGTACCATACTTTTCTACGCAGAGTTTGGTGGTTTATCCGAATTCGTGAAAAAATATTGGGCATTGAACAAACCCTTGATCGAGGAATGATCTCGAATATCAGTCAGTATACAGGATGAGTCTAATAATTCGTCAGTTATTTGAGTAGGTATAAAAAATTTTTAAAAAATGTTGCAAATATAAGTAACCAAAAACAGATTGCAACATTTGTTTGTATTCACACGAATAACTTACGAGTTATTTGAAGTCGTGCTGTTACGGGACTCACCCTGTATACCGATATTCGACATCATTCCCTACCAATCAAAAGAGACTTTTCAATCGAAGCAATTAAAACGAACAATTCGGAAAGGACGCGAGAAGCTCCAGCAGGGAAAGCTATGTAACCCTGAAAGTTTCAAATGGCCGACACACTCGGTAGCTAACAAGTGGTCAAGAAGCAAAGACGGGCGAGTACATAGTATCGATTTAAATGTAAAACCCGAGGGGGTGCTCGAACGTTTGGTCCACGGAGGTTGGTCCTCTAACGCGAACGGGGTTAGTGTGCGCGCGGAGAAAGGGGGTGAAAGCGGAAGGAGAAAGCGAGGGACAAGGGCGGTAGACAAAGGAGAGGCGTAAAATTAATCAGCCCGTAATACGCACTTAGCGCCCCGACACGATCGATCGTGACGAATGAAAAGTGGGACAGGAACCCATTTCCTGTCAGCGTAAGCCTCTGTCACTCGGCAAACACCGGAGATAAAGCGACCCGCCGATTGACGCTGGCCCTGCTTGTAAATAATGTCGTACGATATTAGTTTGCGATGGCATGGCGATCCGCGTTCGTTCGCCGTGTTTCCAGCACTGGTTGTTAATTTATCGGTGCACCTGAAGCGGTGATTCCGCATTAACCACGCACGGACCTCGGCTGTACAGGGTTAATACGGAAAAACAAGGGACATCGATATATGTATGTCGCAACACGCGCATCGATGGAAAGTTACGATAATACAGTTTGTACAGCGTTTAACGAAGTTTTCGGGAAATCGGTTTTACCGATCGCCCGTTAATGGAGGGCCGCTGGTCACCTTCCGGTCGGCTGCTATTTAGAAATTCGCGCCGTTTGCTGCGGACTTTAGAAAATAGTGGAATATTCCGTAATACGTCTGGCCAAGTGGAACAGTATCGCCTGTGGTCGGACGTAGCACTGTGTTAATTCACATATAGAGAGTTAAATCTCTGTAATTTTAGAAAATCAGAAATAGCTAATGTTTATATAAAATAAAAATTTTCTGCATGGATTGCATGAAACAGGAGCCAAATAAAATTTTCATTCTTTATTCAATAATATTGATACATTTAAAATAATATATCGATATTAAATTCTTTTAGGTTTTACTCATTTTTGTAATAAATGCATTTACTGATACAAAGAATGATCAAAGAGAATGTTTTTGGTTGGATAAGTGGAATGGGTTTGTCTGTGGTCAGACGTAGTACTGTATACAAGGATTCTGATATGTAAACGTTATGTTAAATCTCTGTAATTGTAGAAAATCATAAATAGCCGATCTTTATTAAAATTCACAAATATAATTATGCCATCTTTAAATTAGCATTTGAAGCTCTCTCCTTAATGACGAACGAAAGGCTGCGACGCGGAGGATCTTAATCCGAAAAATAGCGAAGAAGTCACGTCGTAAAACTGGCCTAAATTTGCGTGTCTCCGGCACTCGTTACTCTCGTTCGCGCTGCCAAAAAATCTTGAATGGCAGCGGAGGCATCGTTGAAGCGGAAGGAGTCCGGCGGAACACTGTTTCCGGGCCGCGAGGAAAGTAATCAGCCTAATGCCGCGCGGAATACAGAATACGGGCCGATTCGGAAAATTCCCAAGGAATTTCAAGGAATTCCGCGATACAAAACGGGACAACAGCCAGCCTGTTTCTCAGCTAATTACATCCGGCGATTCGTATTATCGCTGCGAGTGAAATCCGTTCGAGCGTCCCGCCCGCGATATTCCGGACACGTTCTCGCAATTTGTACCTCGAATTCGTTATTCGTCGAATTTCGCGGACAGGTTTCCCGCGAATGCATCGCGCACACGCCTGTCGAATTTATTAGGTCATTTTGTAAGTCTATACCGGTCCGCTGTAAATTTCGTCGACGTCGATTGTGTCTATTCAGCGCAAAATAATTTCTTTGAAGTCTCCGGTAGTCGGTGACTTTGTGTGTCGATGTCACTTTTTAATTAATTGAAACATAAACCTGTGCAAAATATTTCATTCGGAAAGGTACGTAACAGTACGGCTGATCCTTGTGATTTTATTTTATGCATAATTATAATTATTACAAACTGTGGACATTTATATATTTCCAGTTAAAACCCAGAATTCTATCGCATTACATTAAATTTTGCAAAAGTAAAAATAATATAAAAGCGTAATGTATAATAATATAAAAGTAATATAAAAATAACATAAAAGTATTCTCAAATTCTTCTAATGTCTCCACTGTTCTAAATTACACGGTAAATAACCACGGTGGTCACCAAAAATGACTTCACAGATTAAAAACACGTCTCTCTTCGGTATTCGCAAACAATCGAAAAATAGATTGAACAGTTTCAGCACGTTTATGCGCAACCCCACAGAGAGTATCGTAAAACTACAAACGGTTATTGTCCACATGGAATTTAAATCGCAAATACTGTTGAAGTGGCGCAATTTCGGCGGCTGCGTGTGCAATCATCGACAAGAATCGACGAGATCCGGGAACAGCCGAGATCCTAATTGAACAAAACGCGGACGAGTGAAACGAGTCACTCTACTTTTTCCCTGAATCGGCGACAATAAAGTTGAATCGAAGCCGGGCGGAAACTCACGAGGATTCGTGGAATTCGGGGCAGTAAAACCACGGCCTGGAATATCTCATTGGCGTCGAATTTGCATGGCTCCGCGTGTGCGAATTAAAGAATGCAGGATCTGTACGTTTCGGGAAAAGCGCCGGTGAAATTCGCTGTCTGCGAATTTGAAACTTGGTCGTGCCGGTGGAGACGCGCGTTTTAAACGAGATTCCATCGTGCGGAACAATTTGTGTTCATTCGTGTGGCAGTTAACGTGTTAAAATGGAACTGCAATCAATTAGTATAAAGTTTAGTATAAAGTATGGGGGTGTCACAAATCTTCGTCTACATTTAACAATTGATTTGTCGCAAACAACATAAAAACAACTTGACCCCAGAATCTTATAGGGAGGAAATGCATCTACAACTGGCAATTTTTTGGTCGAAAAAGAGCATTCTAAAATAATCAAAAAATGACATCAACAAAAAGTGGTTCATATTTCGGCATTTTACCCTACTGTGACCTTGAGTTGACCTTGAACAAAGAAATTATTATTAGATATCTACTCTTTTCTCGTGTGATCTGTGATTCAGTTCACTTTGGAATGAATAAATTGATATTCTGTGACATTAATGTTGCGACAATCGTTTTTAAACTGTACAATTAATTAATACCACAGACGTTAGAGCAACAAAGCGTCCTCTCTGTTTAAAACACACGTTATCTCTCACGGGCAGCAAAGGGTTAAGTACTGAGGGAAGAACCAGCAGCAGCGAACAGGATGTTCCAGGGGCGCGTAAACGCGCGCGCGACAACGTCCCCGGGGAGACAAGGTTGTTGAAGACGCGTCGTTATCGATGTAGCTTTGCCCCTATGTGTAAATAGTAAAAATCGCGTCCCTGGAGCGTCCCGAAGAAAAAAAAAGAAAGGGAGCCTCGAGGAGATTCACTGGCATGGAAGGATCCGGTAAAAGACCTGTCTCCGTGTTACGGGAACAGGTCGAGCAACAAAGAGAGAAGGAGAGGAGAGAGAGGAACCGAGAGAGAAAAGCGCGGTAGAAGTACGGCGGAACGAACTGTCGTGAACCAAAGTAGTTACGACTTTTCTCTCGAGCGAACCCTCTCTTCTTTCCCACCCCCCATCATCGTGAGACTCGACTCGTCGCAACAACCATGCTACGGGCTTCCTCCTATGCGAATACCGCATTAAGGAACGCACTCAAACTTTTATGTTAGCTCATGCTGACTGACTTCCCAATATATTCTGTCCGGGTAGTTGCTTTGTGACGTTTAGCCCCCTTCACCCAGCCTTCCACTACTTCGATTCATCCGGCGTCTAATTGACAACGCATCTGTAATTGGTGCTGCAATACGCCACTGTCAACCCTTCGCGCATCGCGATTTATTCGCTCTTGAGGAACCTTTTCCCTCCCCTCGACAGCGGCACCCTCTGAAAAGCAAAAGTGTAACACCATTTAAAACAGCATAACTTTTCTTAAATTACAACAAACGGCTCTAGTGTTTCTGAGAAGTTACAAGGACTAGTTTCTAAAAAACTGCCATTTTCGGAATCGCCAAAAAAATAGTAAAAGTTGATTTTCATATTTGTAATTATGTACTCAAATGAATTATTTACGTGCCTTGATATCATCGGTATTGTTTAATTGCTTTATGGGTTGTAATCGATTAAGGGTGGGAAAAATTTATTATAAAAAAAATCGAACAGATCGTACGCAAATAGTGTCCCAAGAAAACCGTTCTCGGTACGTTAGAAAATGCACGTTCGCGAGGAGTGAAATTCCAGGAAGTAAAATTCCGACGAAATTAGAATGGTCCTTAAAAAATTGGTCGCCGCGCGTATTTAATTGATAACCACTTAGGGGGTTTCCACGGAGGGTCTTTCGCGCGGAGACGCGAGAGAAGATCGGTCGGGGAATAAACTCGTAGCGGGGAAGGGAATCCGGCGATGGAGCTCGAAGTAATTTACTTACATTCCCACGATATCGAGAAACCATCGCCCCGTTTCAAATCTTGCCGCGGCCGCTCGGAAAATTTACGAGACCCTACGCGGATCGTAAGGGTGTAATTGAAGTTCGCGATCGTCTCTGCGCCGCCGGGCGGAAGAGAAAGGAAACCCGGCGGGTGTGGAATCCTCGGCTGGTTTCCCCCGGTGTTAAGCCCCGTCGTAAAAGGGGGTTTTACGCGATCGGACTTTCGCAATGAAACTTCGGGCGAGCTTGCCGGAAGGATCGATCGATCGGGTTCCAGTCATTGGGCGACCGTTGTCGGCCGCCCTCGCGGATCATTTGCCCTACTCGTAAAAACACTTTCGAAATAAATTAACACGCGGCGTGGAGTCGTTGCTGGAACCTCGGGCTTCCCCGTGTGTGTGTGTGTGTGTGTGTGTGTGTGGCTCTTTAAATCGTATTATTCTTCTCGCAAGACAGTGTGTGCGGAGAGTTCCGAAGAAAAATCGATTTCATTCTTTTCGATTGTTTCTGCACGCTCTGGCCAACAGGTTACGAGTGTTTGTTCCGTGAACCGGGGATTAAAATGTTTTCTTTCCTAGTCGCGGAGACGTGTTTGAGTGGAGAGGGAAAAAATGAAGCGTGTAAAGTGAACAGATTGTGTTTGTGTTGGAAATTTGTTGCAAGGCTGAACGAGTTTCAGTAGTCAGAGTCGGCGTTTGGTCAGGCGTGAGTATTGAAGGAATTAAGTAGGGTAAACTGTACAATGATTGGCATCCTAAGCCAAAATCCAAGTAAAAATCGTAAAGTCGACACATGATCAGGCTAGTAGATCCTAGAACAGTTCTATTGTCAGCTTTATAGTTAGAAGCTAGATAGTCTGGCAAGTAGAACAGGATTGTTCTATAGTTACCCAAGAGGAATGAGGAGCTATGTAATCTGGCAAGTAGAATAGGGTAGACGTACCATCGGACAAATAGAGTAGGATTGTTCTATGGTTACGGAAGTGGAATCGAGAGTTACATTGCCTGGCAAGTAGAATAGAACCGTTTCGCAGTCAGCCAAATTGAATGGGGAGCTATGCAGTGTGGCAAGTAGAACAGGGTAGACGTACCATCAGACAAATGGAATAGGATTGTTCTACAGTTAAGAAACTGGTAGAGAAAGTTCTATTGTCTTCCAAGTAGAATTGGGTCTGAGTATAGTCAGCCGAGTGGAATGGGGAGCTATTCTGCTTTGCGAGGAGAATAGCATAGACTATCATCAGACAAGGGGACTATGCCTAGGCAAGTGGAATAGGAGAGCTAGATAAATAGAATGGGTCTATTGTTAGGCTAGATAGAGAGTCATTGATGAAGAAAGGAGAATAGCTATATCGCCTGATTGGAATAGGATCGATAGATGTTCAAGTTATTAGAACAAGCTCATCCTATAGTCGGCCAAGTGGAATAGATGGTTATTTGATCTGACAAACAGTATAGGATTGATCCACGATCAGGCTAGTAGAATAGGATCCTATAGTCAGGCAAGTGGAATGACGATGCATGCGGTGTGGCAAGTAGAATAGGATCGATCCATGATAAAGCTAGTCGATCAAGTGGAATAAGTAGCTGTATGATCTGGCAAGTAGAATAGGATCGATCCATGGTGAGACTAGTCGTCTTACAGTCTTGTACTGTGCAAGATCTCAGATGTAATCTGACAGGTAGAATAGGATTGGTTCACGACCAACCTGAGAGGATGAGATGGTCTTTCTGTCACACCAGTAGAATGTAACACGGTATGGTCCGACGAGTTCATTGTTCCACGATAATTAAATGAATCGAACAAAATCGATATAGAATTAGGGAAGTGAAAAACCATCCGTTCCAACCGACGAACAAAACCAACCGTTCGTTGTCAGACGAATTAAACAGAAACGTCCAATCGAGTCAAGTAGAATTAATTAAAAATTAAGACTTACAAGGTCAGACGGGACAAAAGAACATATCCTATGCTGAACCAAAAATATTACAATACCAACAAAAGCATGCTATTCCGCGTAGCATATGTTTTATTAAAAATTCAGAACATTCTCCGCCCAAACAGAATAACAACCACAGCGCCCGAAAACATTTGATCGAAAAACGTATGACGAAATCAAAGACCATGCATGAACGCGACCGGTCCAAAGGTAAACCCGCATTTCTATAACCTGCCTCAAAGGTTGAAAGGTTTCAGTTCGCATGTTCTGGCCACTCACCGAGAGATCCCGTCCGGCTCTCAAAACAGTGCCACCGGAAACGCTCGTTTTCACCAGCCTGCTAACGAGATACGCGACGGGCAATATATTAATATGAAGCCGGTGTACCCATCACCGAATCGATCGAACCAGGAAATACAAAGAACGGCACGCATCGGTAACGAAGGTTCCTAGTGCTAGCAAAATCGTCAGCCGAAAATCACGCGAACGTTGAAACATCAAACCTTCCTACCCCTCTTTCACCCACCAAAACCCCCTCTCCCCTGTCGAAACGCGCATCGGCAGCAACTTCGTTACGAACTCACGAATTCACGTCACCGCTACCGCAGCGTCCCTAATTCCTTATTAATCACCGGCTGGCGGGGATCGCTCGATCCCCTCGATCCCCCCGGCCCCTGTCCCCCCGATTGCCGCAGCTTTGAGCCGGCTGAACCCGGTCGCATACAATTACAAAACATTTCAGAAGTTGCCGGGGGTTCGATCGAGGGGAGCCGCTTCGTTACCTTCGGTCTCCCGTTGGCTAGGCGTCGTGTACCCTAGGCAAACTTCTGGCAACGTTTAAGGGGCCGGATGTAAGCCATCCTTACCCCCCTACGTTTGCCAGTTTCTTGGCCGGGCCGAGAATTCGCGGGCGGCGATAAAATAAATCCACGATAAGAGAGGGCGGGCGTAGGGCCTCGCCGCGCTCCTCGTCGTGAGTGAGGACTCGAAAGCGGAACCTAACCGTGTGCCTAACCGTTTAAATATCGTCTTAATCTCGCGCCGGTTTGTCTAAAGCCCGTCCACCCCCTCCGATGTCCCCACCGGCGTTTCTATCCGCTCGTCGTTCGCATTGGTCGGAAAAGAGAGAGAGAGAGAGAGAGAGAGAGAGAGAGAGAGAGAGGGGGATGAGAGGGGGGCCGCGCCTTAATTCCAGCCGCGTAAACTTCCAGTCCAGGCTGACAAATCGCCCGGCACGGATTATCCGTCGACGAAAAACTAATTAAGCCCGGAATACCGGCGCGGCGCGGCGGTGGTGGCGAGGCGGCCGGAACGACGACGTCTTCGTGGAAATATTCACGCTGGATGTGTAGGCGGTTCAACTTTCCCGTTGCTTGCGCGTGTCCGCGTTTCGTTGTGCACTACCAACTGCACCGTGAAACGGGGCGAAGGGGTGGACAAGCAGTCTGCACGAGAACCGGCTGCTACCCCCCCCCCTCCCCGCACGAGTATGCGAAAGGAAGAACGGGGTGAACCGGGGGCCAGCCAGTCGTCCCTTGGCAAAAAGCGAAATCGCTCGACTTCTATCCGCCTATCTAAATAGTTGGCCGAGTCCATAAATTTTCCCGCTTAATACCGAGCCGTGCCGACCCGCCAGAGCCTGCCACCATTCCCCCCCCCCCCCCCATGATTCCACCGCCCCTCGCGCGGCCCGTGTGCATGGTGCACCGTGTTTCCAAACGGTGATCCGACCGGCAGAAAATATGGTGCAATTGGAAATTTTTGGGACCCGAGTGACGAAGACGAATGGCATTCGGATTTGTGTTAACTGCATCAAGGATCAAGAGTCGCGTTTTTTGGCAACGCGCAGAAATTTAATTTGATTTTTTTTCTGGTGATAAAATAAAATATAATCAATTTATTATTCCAATGATAAGTGCCGGGTTGTGGGAAATAACGCTTCTTCCATCAAAAATTATTTCTGACCCTCAACAAGATGGTACATTAACTACCATTACATATGGAGTTCTCATTTGAATAAATATCATTTTCATTGTGCCCGTGTTGTCCATTTACTTTTTAATGTGAAATTATAATTATTCGAACGTCCACTGTGTATATTCTGAATAATAATACGAAATGAGTTTTCTTTCGTCTGGCCATCCCAGGAAACAGATTAACTAAAGCCCGAAACTTCAGTTAACGCGCAAGGAGCTTCGAGGAGGTCACGATGGAAAGAAGATCCTCCTCGGAACATTCGAGGACTAGCTTCGAAGACAGTGTCTCGCGTCGTCGAAGATTAAGCTAAATCCTGTGGACAAAGTGGCTCATTGTCCCGTCCTTATCATGGCAATCGACTTCCTAGTGTACAAACACTAAGCTTCGCGAGAACGCTTACGCTAATTTTGTCCCATTTCTAACCGGAGTCTTTTTTGGGGACGCGTATCTAATTATGCTGAGGCGTTGCGGCTTGCAGTCCTGCGCCTATAAAGATCCCCTGTAAGATCAAGCATCTCCAAACCGGTGGCAAAAAAGATTTTAAGTAGCGTCTTTGCCCCAACAATTTCGAGCCAGACTCGTGATGAAGATTTCCCAACAAAGTCTAACAAATATGAATGTCACATCTTTGTGCAAAATGAAAAATGTTTGCATTGATTGCAAGACACAGGAGCCGAATGAAAATTTTTTATTAAGCTTAATTCTCATATTAAATTGGAAGTAATACACTGATGTCCTTAAATCTTTTTAATATGTTTAATAAATGCATAAGAAAATATACATTTTCTTTTTCCTTCTACGAAATTTTTTCGCATAAAGACGTATTAATCACTGTGACTTTAAAGAAAATCGTACGGCAAGGAGTTAATCTTCATTAAATAAAATGTTTGTAATATAATTACAGTTTCGTCAAACTATTCAAAAGTAAAATTATTCAAATTCGAAAAGTCTTGGACAACGTCGAAGCTCGTTTTAATATAATACAAAAAAATTCGTTCGTCTCGCGTACTGAACCGGGAAGCGGAAGTTTCGGCGAAGACTGGCGATCGGCCGCGGAGCCGATAAACTTATAAAATCCGCCGGTCCCGGCGTTCTCCGAAATTAGCGCGAACGGATTATAGGTTCCGTCTGTTCGTGACACTCCTATTAGTATCGTGGCAGGGGAGAAAACGGAAGTCGCCGTCCCTTTTCTTCCCGTTCGATTTTCCCTTCTGGCGAGACTTGTGTAACGTCGAGTCCGCCCGTGTGGTCGGACCCGATCGGCCCCCCGGAATTTCCCCGTGTCCCTCTTTAATCTTATTATCAGCTGAAAGATTATTATTTTTCTGCAGCCAGAATCAGAGTTTTTACCACTGTACAGAATTTTTGACAAAATGTAACTGAAGAATTTCGTTCACCAGTATGCTACGAAAAACGTGTACGAAAAGTACCAGGTTTGATCCATTAGTTAATCAGAAAGAAGAAAGTGCGACGTAAGTGGAACGCGTAATAATTGGTTACCGAAGGATTCGATAAGTGAGAAACGATCAGGTTCGATTTAATGACGCAGTGCTACGGCTCGAGGATCGAATAATGATCTCAGGCCATTATCATGGTGGACAGCTATTCGAGCAATTTGCAAGTTGGAACTGCTCCGTGATCGATATCCGGCGACTTCGTTAGTCGAATATTTGGTGTCCTACTTGCGAGAGAGCGGGCTCAACTCGTTCCGAACGGCCCGATGAAAGCCGTTCATAGAAACTGCAATAAATTGCGATACCGTGTCGATGATACCGCTGATGGACGTCCGGCGCGAGATTAAAACCGCGGACAGATAATCGCGGCCGCGTGGAAACCGGTTCCTAAGAGGCGATGCATTTAATTAACGCTCTCTCTCACGATCGACGGATCCGTTGGTCTAGGTTTGCGGATAAAATTGACATTTCCGGAGGAACGGTTTTAAGGCGACAGTCGAATATCGCCGCGACTCTCTGTTCGTATAATCGCTGGGGTACGATAGAGAGCGAATTGAAATGTCCTGGAACGATATTTAAATAGAACTGCCGATTCCGCGAAAATTTTCAGAGCAAAATGGTTCTAGGGCTCGTTGCTAATCTTGTGTAAATAGTATTAGGTTACTGCAAAAATAATTGTAGTTTTCATTCGTTTTGAATTTTTCAGAAAATTCAGTATTGATTGTATGTACATGCGAAAACGAGTCGAAAAGAAGGAATAACATTTATTTGCTTACCGCCTGGTTTTTGAGAAAATCGAGTTTGAAAATTCAGCGAACACGTATGCTATTTAGAGGTGTGTGGGACCGGGACGGGATTCCCGAAAATTTTCGGGTTTCCCGTGAATTTCCCGGGAACCCCTTTATGCTTGATTTAACACGAAATCTATTTTTAATCCACAGAAACACGTGAAATGTATTTTATTACCGTACAAAATCTCCGGGTAAAATAAATGAAAATCGTTTATTCGAAAGTATCGCGACACAGCGGTAACGAATAGTGCCTCCTCTCAGATATTATTTATTTATAACATGCATAAACAATACTCGGGGCACCGATAATGCGCAGTTCGTCTCTTTATCTGGAACGTTTTGTACGATGTTTTAAAACCTCTGGAGGCCGTGATAACGGACAGCTCATTTATTCATTCGAAATCTCGAAATAACATTTCAAAATGCTTGTGATTTTCATTTTTATTGGAAATGCGTAAAACCCACAGTACTGATATTTCACCAAAAATTGTTCGTTTTGCAACGAATATTGCTGCAATATGTTTTAATTTTTCTTGAAAACCAGTACGAGTAGCAACAGGGTACGTGAGCGAGTAATAGTACGAGGTTTTATTTGAAGACATACATCCGATCAAGTATTGAAATTGACGGTGCAGGGGATGGAATGCAAGTTTGTACAGTCCATTACAGATCCTCGACAAACGGTACTCATTTCCATCTGCAACAATTTTCGATAAAGTCAATATTTATAGAATTAAGCTAGCGAATTCGGTTACATCACCGACGCTGCGCTGTATGAATAAAATAAAAGCGAAACGGTGAACGGACAGTTTTTGTTCGCTCGGCCCACTTGGAATGGAGAGAGGGAGATAGAAAAAAATATGAAAGAGAATCGAGCAATATAATTAAATGAAAGAAATTCTGGAGAAATTTCAACTATATGATCATTCCGTCGAAAAGGATAGTACAACAATGAACATAGTCTCATTTTAAAGCTTGAAGCTTCTGCTTTGACTAGCATTCATTCCTTTTCACCTAAGTCAATGGGTCTTCAGACTCATTAGACCCCAGTGTACGAGTTAAAGGTTAACACGTCGGATTAGGCGAAACAGCTTTCGAGAAGGTCGCTGAGATATTTTCGAACGCAGAGATCGAAGCGACGCGACAGCGGCAAAGTGGATGTAAATTTTTATCGGCAGTTCGCGCCGAGGGGGGCGTTCGACATCGGTTCGCAAGGCTTGCCGGAAGGTTTGATTTAACAACGTTCCCGGAAGAGCCCCTAAAAATAATTTCGTCGCCCGGTCGGGAAGTTCCCGCGCGGCAGACGACGGAGACGGCCGTTTCGCAGCGTTATCGCAATCAGATACTCGCCGCGAATATATACGAGCGGTGGGAGGACGAGCCGACGTCGTCGATTCTTCGGGGTCAGCCTTTGGAATTCAGGAAGCAGCTTGTTCGAGGAAAAAGCGGAACGTGATTGGACCGGCAGGAGGACGAAGTTTCTCGCCACACCGTCGGATGGCTGACGTCGGGACAGAGAGCGCTGTGGACGAAAGGGGGTGGCTTTGGCCGAACCCTCGAGCGAGATTAATCTTGTTGTCGCTCGGGGAAGCTAAGTGCTCGTGACACGGCGCGCCTACAATCTTGCGACCACCAGAAGGTGGCTGCACTAATCATTCGGTGTCCAGAGACTGCCCTCGAAAGCTCCTACCATAAGCAGTGCGAATTTCTTTTTCGTATCGAGGCGTCCTGACATAAATAGCGGCTGCCCAATCGAATTTTTATTTTTATTTCACAACGAGTTAAACGTTTGGCTGGGATACCACTTTCGCATTAAATTAGGGACTGCGATAAGTACCGCAGAACTTTTTCAGGTGCACACTTCGGGTTTGCAAGGTACAAGTTAATTAACTCCTATCTCGAATCGATTTTATCCGGTGCAGTAAATATACACACGTTAATCGCGTGCAGCTCCGGTGTTAATGATCTAGTTGTAAAATAGGTGCAGCGGAGTGCGAGAATGACTGCCGACGAAACTGTGCCACGACATATTTATTAAAACTAATTGTAAAAAGGTCCGTGGATCGTTACTTCCACACGCCACTGTGTACGGCCATACGATGCATTAAAACGAATGAAAAGTCTTTCAGCCATTACAGGGCTGCAAATTAATTGCATTGGATACAAGAGACGAGTGACAAGAATGGGACCATTATTTCTGCCATTCCCGCCTTCGTTATGCTCACTTTGAATTTTATACTTCAACGAGCTTTGGGCATGCACGTCCCTAAAAATTTCCATATTTTATGGAAATTTCTTCCATATTTTATGAGATCTCCCACTTCTACTGCGTCGCTACTGTGTCGAATCCTCTGTTGCTACCGTGTGTCACCTGCTTTCCGTAACTAGGCAACTATCCCCACCACGTGCGCGACTGGCGAGGTTCGCGTGCAAGTATCGGGAGTGCAACTACCGAGGTTTCTACTACAAGATTTCGAAAATCGGAAATTTAGCATGCCGATTCTCTTGGACTCGTGAGAGCTGCGTTTCCTTCATTGCTCCTTGTTTCCCGCTCCAGTATGGCGAAGCTTGTCAGCCCCTATACATCAACCGAAGAGCCCACGTCCGAGTTTCTAATTTACCTATCCAAATATCCGCGTCTTCGAGGGTCGAGTTCGAAAGTGGGACAATAACCTCGAGTCGCAGAGGTTTCTGCGAGTCACCTCTCAGCGTTGGTTGACGGGGGCTGGTGCCGGGGATGGCTTGGCAGCCCTGTAATCTCGAAAGTTTTCCAGACTCGATCGCCGGCTCGCGCGCGCCTCGAAGACAAGAGCAAGAGAGTGGGAGAGGGTGGAGAAGGAGAGATAGAGTCTGGTTAATGAAACACGAAATAATTAGACCGAGCAACTTCTCTATATAGCGCGTTCTCCCGCGGATTGCTATACTCCTGCCGGAGGAACCCCGGTCCAGATCGTTTCCCCTGGTCGCTCGCCGGCCCTTAAGGCGATTAAGATCGGTCCGTTGAGCCCGTAACGATAGAACGGGGAGAGATAATTAAAAAAGTAATGGGTAAGCCGAAACCTGTCCGCAGCGGACCGCCTTCAACGGCAAGTCACGGCGACCATGTTTCGGTTATAATGATGGGTATCCGCCGGACCTCGTTGGAACTCCCGGCTAAGCTTGCTTTACGACGGGATCGCACGGATAAGTGGCCACCACCGAGGTTTTCCGCGAGGTATCAACTCACTTATGGCCCTCCGTGATGTTAATTAATTATTAAGCGCGCTTCGGACCAACGCGGAAGCTGGAACGCCCAGAGACTGGCTCTTTCACACTGCGACGTGTGAAACAATCGTAAGCGTCCTCTCGGATTGTCAACCGCTTACACGGTTTGGAATCCATTTCAGAAGAATTATTTCTTTGAACCAGGGACCAAAAATAACAGTTATTCTAAGAGTTGCTACGATAAAAAAAAATCATGAATAAAAAGTTGATTATTATTGAAATTTAATATAATCTACACAAAACATAAAGAAAAATATTTGAAGAACAAAATGATTGAAGGATATCGATTTTTATACTTTTCGGTTACAAGGAACAGCGCAGATTTAAAGTTTGGAGCTTCCCGTTTCTAACAATACCTAAAAAATTCCTCTACGATTTTTTCGGGCCATTTGATGGAACAACAATTTCTGGCGGAATGTTGTATCGAGGTCACACAACGTGACGCGCCGACAGACAAGAACAACCTGCGCGAACACCTGCGATCCGATCGATCAGGAACTTTCGCAACGAAGTTTCGCGATTTTCGTAGGATGCGCGTCCTCTCCTCCAGGAGCAGCAAGTTCGTTAAGAAGTTCCGCGCGCGGAAGAAAGCCTCGACCGAAAGACGGAGAAATTCTCACGAGCACTTCGATATCCCTTCGAGCACAGCGGAACGAACTTAGCGTCCGGAAGGAAATGGCCGAACGAGTTGGTTAACCTTCGCATGATCAAACTCGCATACGAGCCCCTGAAAACCGCTGTTCTCTTATCGGGCCTCAATGATCGAGCATGCTTGTTAATCGGAGATGGCGATGCTCTTTATCTTCCTTTGTTTATCTTTGTTCGATATACAATTATTTGAATAAAATTCAGCTACGTTTCTATCTTATTTTTGTTCTGATATTTTCTTCTAATTGAACGCCTACAATGGAATTTTTTAAATATTTTAGCTAGCTTTGTTCTAGACGGAGTAACCCAAAATTGTTTTTTTTTTTTTTAATATTTGAGCACATTTGTTCATAAAACACAATATGAAGAAAGTGGTATGAATGCTGGAAACAGAATGAAGCCAGCTTTGTTATCGTCCTGTTAAACGTGAATAACAGCGCGCGTCTACAGCGTGGCTGTATTTAAATTTTTGATTAAAACCATCGAGCCCGGTGCAGCGAGGTGGGAATTGTGTAAATGCATACTGTGCTTCATGAAATACTGTATTTAGTTCGTGAAATTATACTCTTCTTACACGAAACGTTAGTTCCTTACAATGGTTTCCGGAAGGTAATCTAAGGGGTGGGGGGGCAGAACATGGCGGCCTCGTAACCCAGTTATACATAATTCATGTGTTCCTTCTTGCGACCTCGATAACTGAATTTGTTAGTTACGGTGCGTATTGTTTAAAAGTCTATTACCGTACTATGATCAAGGATGGAACGATGAAGAGGTAGTGAGACGAAATGGAGATCATACCAAAGCTCTCGCGACGAATACAACTGCAGACACTAGCGAGATCGTCTAATATCAAACTTCGAGAACTGTAGTACATTAAATAAGGAAAGTACGTTAAATAATTCATTTGATGAACAGAAAGTTTGGACGTTATCTTATTTAAATTAATGTATTTCACACTTCTGTAATCATCTCTTACGCTTCGGGAGCTTCGAGAAACGCCTAGATGTTTTTGATTCTAAAATGTCTTCGTACAGCCCATCAACTTGTCATGTTTCATTAGAAGTGGATTGCCCATTCAAAAGTTGTACAAATTGGTTGTACTGTCTTCAACGGATTACAATTATTAAGGAAACAAACAACTCCAATTTTTATTTTATACAAAGATCCACATTCTGCATTCTTGATTCTAGAAGTATAAGCAACTTCACAGTTCGATTACAACAAACCTTAGCCTCGGCGATAAGTAAAACAACGACAGCCACAGGATGTACGAAGACTTGAACGACCTCAGTAACAAATAAAATATATTGTCAGGTAACAAATACCAACGACGTGAACAATAACCAAAATCGAACACCTTCTCTCTCAAGAATAATAAATAGACTGCGGACTTGCTGTGCTTACGACAAAAATTAGTAAAAATGTCACAATAAAGGATTAGCCCTCCAACGGCGGACTCCTGGTCGATCCCGACCCGGAGTATTAAAATCGCCTTCAAAAATTGTTAAAGAAATTCCTAAATGTCTAACGTTTCTATGCAGAAAATGATCTCGTGCGAAGATCCGCAGTCTACTAATAATCTAGCACGCATTCCAGTAGCGCACCGCAGTAACGAAAACGCAAGTGTCCACCAACATCAACCCAGACAATCTTATCACTCTGAACCGCGAACCTTCGAGCACTTATCAGTCACCGAAAAGATCACGCGGAAGAAGAGTCTCATCATTCACGGAGCCTAGGATCATCGACCATCGTGAACCATGTTCCTAGTCATAGCCAAGACACGGAGTCTAAAGTACTTAAAGACAAAGGCCGTGTGGCGATCAGATGAGTCTGTCGTTGGGGTAAGCTTCGGGCACCGCGGATCCATTTCGTGCGATTTCTCCGTCCCGTTTCCCGAGGCTCCTGTGTCTCCTTCTGGGCGGTGTGGGTACGTTTTCCGAGTCCTCTATCAAGTCCTCGAGGCTCCTGTTCATCCTGGTGGGCTTCTCGGGCGGTTGGTCCGTGGGACAGGCGAAGTCCTCCCCGATGTCCCCTGGTCTTCCCTCGTTCCGACGAGGAACGGTGTTCTTATCTAAATCCGTCGGACGTTCAGTGAATTCTCGATCGCCCCGATGATCCGTCTCCAGCAGCGTCTCCTCCCATGCGCAGAACGAGACCTTCCTGCTGGTAATCGGCTTCCTGTTCTCCAGGATCTGTTCTAGGAACACGGCAGGCTGCCTGGCGGATCCCTGGACTGGATGATCCGCGACGTCGACCGACGAGTTCCGGTTTACTTTCGCATCGTCAATCTTCGAGTCCGGGTCGAGCAGCTTGTCCGCCTTGGCCTCGTTCTTCGCCGGTTCCTGGGGGTCCTCTTGCTCCAGCATGTCAGACAGAGCAGCCTCCAACTCGGTCAGGCTGGGCGTCATCGAGCTCACATTACTCTCCTCCGCGGTCTCGTCCTTGAGGACCTTCAACAATGTCGAGTGATCGTTGTCCAACAGCTCCGGTTTGATCCTGGCCTCGGGACTAGGCGGCGGTGTGATCGTCTTCCTGTCCAGGGTCTTCCTCAGCTTGTTGTGCGTGTCCTTCGCCAGCTTCTCGTCGAAGAAGTTCTCCAGCTCCTGTTGCTCCAGCATCTCCCGAGGCAATGATTCCTCGGAGATCGTCCTGATCAGACTGGCAGGACGACCCGATAGCTCTTTGGGCTCATAGGTGTCCTCTTCCGGCTCGCTCTCGTTCGTCAGGCTGCTCCGGAAGATCATACCCGACTGGTCCGATCGATCCGCTTCCATCTTGTCCCCGCTGAGTCCGATCGTATCTGGGAAATGGAACGTCCGCGGTTTAACTAGTCACGTACGGGAATAGTTGGGTCCTTTCTACTCGACCGGGACGATTACCCGTGTCAGAAGCGAACCCCAGACGGGATATCTACCCGCGCTACCCGCAGGGACCACCACGGACGGCCACACCGCGCTAATTTCACTCCTCGACTACCAACTCGGGATTTATGAGCGACCCTGCACCAAGCAAACTTCCAATGCGATTGGGACGATGGCACAACCGGTGCCACTGTCTTCGCTCAAATCAGACCGAGGCTTTTTACCTTGATTAAGACTTCTAGAATTTTGGTACGGTACAGTATATTCCGCCAGTATTCGGGCGATTGCTCGTTGGAAGGAGTAGCGTGGCGTTTTAACCCTTAAAAGTGGACTTTCGAAATGTACTTTACAAATGGAATGATTCGTTTAATTCATTTTTAATTTTATATTTAAAATCTCCATCTATATTGAAATGGTGCGTTGAAACATAGTGAGACAGTAAAATTTCGTCTAAGTCTAAAAATAGTTACGTCAAATAATTATTAACATAAATTTTAGTGGAGGATTAAGGAACATCATTTCTACATCTACATAAAATCATACGTTTGAAAATTTTTATGAAATTTTAACACATATATATTAGTCAATTTTTGAGATTTAAGTACAATCTACTTTGAACTTTGAACTGCAGTGTACATCATTGATCCATGTGGCAAATTTGTTTTAACGAAAGTTCACGAGGTTAAAGGGAGAAAGGTGGAAGACAATGGAGTGACGTTGCACAATTGCAGCAATGTTATTCAAGGTGCAGCAGCGGTCTGGGAATCGAGAGCGAAGGGAAACGTCAACGTCGACGAAAGCATTGAGGCACTACGACTTTCGGATCTATTTACCAAGAGCTGAACGATGTTTCGCCTCGTCCAGGTAAAACGGCTCCGTGGAAGCAGAAGTCTCGCAGGCGGTCGAATTTCTGCAGCTGTCCTCCAGCGTGGGTGGTTTGAAGTACCTCAAGTGGGTCCTACGGAAACAATGCATTCGCCTGACAATAAAACTAGAAAAAAGCCGAGACAACGAATACACGAGCTGAACGCAAATATGTGTTATATACATAACACTCTGTTCTTCGAAAGACGAATCATTCAGAAAATATGAAATACAAAGTCGATTCTTGCCTGGGAAGATCGACGCCAAGTGGTGGTAGTATTATTATGCATTGTGCCTAAGTGGCAAGATGTAGGAACTACGTAAGCGCTTAACTCTCTTTTTATTATTTCTATGGAGTTGAGAACAACACAATAAATTTTTTTAATTCTTTAAATTACTCTGTAGGTCGTACGATAACTGGGCGTATATAAAACAGAGCCTAATTGAATTATTAATTCCAGACAATCTGGATAACAGAAATGCACTACAAACTGTATTTCTAAGTAAACGGAACTGGGAAGTTACAAAGTTTCAAATGGCTTATCTTAATTTATTTTATTATAAAAAATTCATCAAAATGTTCATCAAAAGAAAGTTCTTGCCAAAAAAAAAGAAGTGTTGAAATGAACTGTAAAGAGGGGATATTATAAATTGCTGGGTATATTTAATAAAAATGAGTAGGGTCACCCTAAGCATCAGAATATGGGCTTACACCACTTGGCATCGGCGGGGCCCAATTAAATCCAGTTAATCTCTCGAACGCCAACCGTGGATTATCTCTACCGACCTATTTGGATCCACTTCAGAATATTCAGGCTCGCCAAGTGCCGGGGATGGTGTTTTTCCAAAAGATTCGGGCTTCTGCATGTACACCGGTGATGTTCGTCTATAATCGACGACGTCCTTGTCCTCACCCTCGTCGGACTCGTTACCGTTACTGATCCTCCGGGGCTCCTGATAAAGAAAAGCTTGATTCTCTTACACCTTGGCTAGCGCACCCGGTGATCCATTCTGATTCGCGAATTCTTGGCTCAAGAGAAGGTGCTAACGGTAAAGTGACTATCATTCAAACAACGCTATAAATATTAAATTGTCCGGGGAACTTTAGACTCTTCTAAAGTTACAAGCAGTTCGCGTCGTCACAGTCGTGAGTAATGCGCGTTTGGTTACAAATCTTCAGCTATACGTTACAGCTTCAACTACATATCTTACTTCTTCTAACAGAAACGCGATTCAATTTGATAAATTAAACCGTGCAAATTAAATTATGCACAAAGATCCACATGCCAAAGACTAGTTTTATAAGATTCTTCTGAAGAGTAGAAAGTCGGAGCGTTTACCTCAAAGGATAGCCGGCGCTGGTGACTCAATTCGCAATTATCGATGCCACCGAGTTCCCAATCCTCCGATTTACTCGGGTCGTACTTCAGGAACTCGGCCTCGACCACCGTGTCGCCCCCGCACTCCAACTTCTCCAGGTCCAGTTCCTCCGATAGGTTATCGGGGCTGCCGCGGCTCGGAATATAGTCCTCGAGTCGTACGCTCGTTTTCTGGGGATTAGAATAAATTTGTGGTATATGTAACGTATATGTATGTGCATACATATATCCGGGAACGCAATCACGCTTCTTGCAGCGGATTAATCCTTTCGCCGAGACTTCCGACGCCCACTATGCTACACGGACCGTTTGCAGTCCGAGCGGTTTCTCATAGAGCGTCTTTGTGGATTTGCTGAACGCGGTCCCCCGGATTTCGTGACTTCGTCGGGCTCTTTGAGTTGAGGGAAAGGGACGCTTCCAGGGATGTACCAACGCCAACTTTGTACCCGCAGACTTAGGAATCGCGACTCGTCGCACAGCGGATCAAACGAACGTGAAAAACGTGAAGCGGAGTTGCGAGATAGTAAACTCTCGGAAGCATTTACGGCGACAGAAACTTTTTGATAAATTGCAAGTTAAAGAACATAATTCATTTATCCAAAATCGAATTTTACACATTTGTATGTATTTGAAACATTTGTATAGACGAGTTTAATTAATCGAATTGAAAGGCTTGATGAAGTTGACGGATTCAAATCTTGAAAATGTGAGTGGATGTAACGGAACATATTTTCTTGAAAGCTGAACAGGTTCCACATCAATGAAATTAACCCTTAGCAATCGAGGGGTGATTCTCACTTTCATATCCATAATATGAAGAAAAAATCATACACAATTTTCAAGTTAAAATAGTTCCGACTGCAAAGGGTTAAGATGCTGACGATCCGCGATGAAATATACATATACGAGCATTGTAGCCAGCGATTTCAATAGGCAAAATAAAAAATTCTAAACCCTAAATTCGCGAAGTGGTTCAACCAAAAATGGCATACCTCGGAGAAGGGTGCGAGGAAGGATTCAGCCGGAAGCGATCCAGTGCTGCTCCTGACGGGTCTCCGGGACTTTGTTCTGTCCCCAGCAGCCTGCTGTCCTTTCATCCCCTTCGTTTGATGCCTGGCCACGTCCAGCTCGTCGTAATTTGGCAGACTGACGGTGCTGTAGTTCTTGGTCCTCGCGTGACCATTCGATTTCTCGGCGTCCCTCGAGGTATCCTTGATCTGCTGCTCGGGCACCATCAGCCACCTTTTGTCCTCGCGATTAGGCGTCGACGAGTCCTTGCTGCTCCTGCTTCTCGCGAATCTCTCGTACTCCTCGGTCTCGTGAGGCTTTCGATGATTCTGGTTGATCTCCCTGCCGGTTTTCTTGTCCTCGACGTGCGAACTCCTCTTGCCTGACACCATGTCGCTCGATATTATCCTTCCGGTACCGTTCACCTGTTTTCAACACAATATTTTAATCCTCGTGGCCATTTTTACAATTTTGTTCACCCCTCCCCTCTCTAATTCTTGTTGCCATTTTTACAATTATTTTGTCCATTTTTGATCCTTACAATATTATTTAATCCTTGTAGTCATTTTTACAATTTTTTTCATTCTTGTTTTTGGCACGTGCGCAATATGATTGTGTACGTAGAAGTCAGTAGCAACCTTCGAAAAACAAATTACCCCTTGAAGTCAGCACGTCAGGGAGAACCGAAGCTCGAAAACAAGAGCAACGCCGTTTTCCCTGAAGCAGCCGCATAGCAAACAGCGAGTCGGATTCGCAAGGCGCGGCCAGGTCCGTAAATATTTTTTAATGTCGCGGATATTTGTTTCACAGATTCGCGTCGCGGTCGTAGCCCCTATTTGCCCAATCGGGCCGCGTTTTACACGAGTGTAAATATTCTCGTGAATATCGAATTCGAATTTACAATGGAAATGCGGTTACCCGCCGTCGCCGACGGCGAAAACGTCGGTCTACTCGCCTTGTGTTCATAAATCTCCTTCTTTCTTCCATCTCGCGGCGCGTCCTCGCAGACTCGGTGTTTGTCGGGCCTGATCTCCTCTTCGCCATCCTCGTCGTCCCCGCTGCTCTTCGGAGACTTCACCGAAGAGTATAAGGGCTCGTCACCCGTCTCCGATCGCTTCAAATTCGCAGGTGCATTATCTGCAGTCTCGTCCGGCTTTGGGGGCAATGGTCTGCCCTTGTTCCTCTTCTTCCGCCTTGGAGGAGGCACTGGTGCCGACTCTTTCAGATTCGAACCTTTTCAGAAAATTATTATTTACTGACAAGGAACAGCACTCGACACTCAAGTGCTTTGGACTTTAAAAATTGATCTGTCCTCGGCGATTTGACAGTTTATATCGACAATTAACAACAGGGGACTTCTTTATCAATTTTCCAATGGCGATAGCAATTTTGTAATCAACATAATACAATCAACGTAATAATAATATTCTTACTAAAGAAAAACCAAATCTGTGGTATATTGTTTAAACGGGAATGACTTTTCCTGAAATTTTCCTAGCCTGATATATTCCCCGTTCGGAAATGTGCAATTTAAAAACAAATTGTATTGTTCTACACCCTCTAGTTACCGAGATATTTAAAAAAATGTATTTCTACGCTGTCGAATATTTTTTAACAAACTGTATCATTGAAATTGATAAAGAAAATTCTTATAGAAATATGTATATTTTTTTAATCATCGATGCAAAGAATTGCTGAATATACATTTTCAGCGTTAACGGTGTAATTCTACAGATTTCCAAACATATTTCAGACAGTGCTGACTACGATCATGTGCAACGTGATGCTAATAATCTGTCGATTAGGCTTCGAGAGTCTGGGGTCGTAGTATACGACGCGTCTTGCGCCTGACAATGTCTACATCAAGCGTTGTAAGTTCGAAGTCCTCTACGTCAGGTCCCCCGAGCCAGATCCTTAGTTTGAGAACGATCTACCGTAATTATCTTGAATCTGAATCGATTAACATTGTCTACGACAAGCTTTACCCCTAATCTACAAAGAATATTCTAACAAGAATGAACTGTGATTACTAGACTGCGGAGATTTTTTCATGCGAATTAATTATTTCTCAATCTGTGGGGATTATTCTCAAAACTCGAGTATATATCGATTATTTATAAACCACGACAACTAGACTGCGGATGTTTATGCATTTATGAAGAAGTTGGTTCGGTGAAATATAAAACCGGAAAAGATTTTAAAAACTCAAGAATGCTGTAATGTTGTTTTTAATGTAACAAAATCGTTAAGGGATCAAATCAACGTTTATATTATTCCTGCTTTCCACAATCGATGCAAACACTAATGATGAAAATCATGGAATTTCAGGAATTAAAGTGCGCGGCTAATATTAAAAAAATTTATTTAACTCGATTTTGAAGGTGGTTACGAACATTTATACGGTAGAGATGACACCGTGCCAGCACTTTTACCCGCCCGCGCGCTCGGGGGCGTATATTCGAGCCGCGTCGCGTCCGCTCGAAAGTTTTCCGTCGTGTTGACGAGCCGCGCGCACGGTTTTCCTTGCTGGCCTTTTTTTTCGTTGGGGGGGTTGAAGCCGGATGGAACCGCTTATTTACAAAACACGGACAAATACCGGGCATCCCCGCGGCGCGGTGGCAGGGATGGTAGCGTGGAGGGGGTGGGTGGGCGGCCGCGGGTGCCGGGTCCTTATCAGCTGGCACGTCGTGGCGGGGCATGTTCTCGTTAAGGATACAGCTTGCAGTACGAGCTAACGATAAATTGTGAGCTTACAGCTGGACGTCGGCGTAGTAGCGGGATAGAGGCTCGTGTCGACGGTTAAATTCGTGAGGGCCGAGCTCGGCCTCGGTGTGCTCGGTACTTCGAGGTTCACGTCGACCCAGTCGCTCGGATGAAAAGGCCTGTCCACGGAGTCTATGCTCCTGCCCCTCGTGAGCACCTCCCTTGGCGGCGAACCAGCGTACCCAATCTCCGAGCTGAAAGTAAATCGAGAAAGGCCCGCATAAATAACCATACCCGTAAACCCCGGGAAACCTCCCGCCACGCCCCCCGATCGCTCGATCATTTTTCATCCCCCGATTTTCCGGATCCCCTCCCTTCGGTTGTCGGGTTGTTACGCGTGGAACGCCTGATTTTTAACAATGCAGTTCATCATTTATAAGACTATCATCTTCGCTTTTCAACTTTTCAGCATCGAGACCTCCATTCACCATTTTCACGGTAGCATCTTATTTTACTAGCTCGTCCATCTAGAGAAGATTTTTGGGGACATTGATATGATATTTTTGGGACATCCTGTATAATACTACAGGCGATTATAATAATAGTACATAATAATGCTGTAGGCTGTAATAGTATTTCTAGGTCAATTCGTCGCGTGTAAATTAATTCGATTGTGTTTTATTTTTAAAGATATATTTTCATGACTCTATACGAAATTGTACACACTTTCAGGGTCCAAAGTAAGTGGGTGAACCTAGAAAAATGCATTAAAAACATTGATTAAAATTTGTTCGTCTGGGACACTGTTTTTCAAGAAAATGATGGAGGTAATCGATATAAAAAGTAGGATAAAATGTTCCCCTTTGAACTTCCATTTTCCCGAAAAATCGAGTTCTGTCCCGCAGAGATTTATGCAAACACAGGTGTGTATCCGACAAATATTCAAATTAGATTCCTCTTGAAAATCACGTTTCGAACGAAAAATGTTACTCTACATTTTTTTCATCTGTTTCCACATGTAGAATAACCCGATACCGTCGTATCACACGTTTCCAAATTGGTTTTCCTCGAAAACGGGGTATTTACTCTGCGTTTCGGAACTAATTTTTTACTGTATTAATTATTAAAAGAAATTTGTTTCTTTGCATATACATTCCCGTTATTTTCATAAAGTAATATCAAACAGTTACTTCTAGTGCTCCGAACGCAGGAGCGGCAGAGTAAACAGGTTAAACAAAGTGCTCGACTGTTCACGTTTAAATGAGCTCCTAATTTCGAATTCTGAAGTTATGATTTCTCCCTGTTCGCGCTGTTCTTCCAACTTTAATTATCGGTTTGATACCTAACTTTTAATTGGCCTCGCTCGAAAAGAATCCTTCCAGCGACCTAATTCGACGAACATTAAAACAAAAGGCAACTCGCGGACCGCGTCGATTGTTTTATTAGCGTCGATAACGAAAAACGTGAAACTAGGAGAATATTTTCCGAGATTCTGTTTTCGCGATTTCGTAGAGAGCGCAACGGACAAAGCAATCTTCTCGCCGCGTTTTCATTACGTCCCCGGGGCGGGTTCCCGGCCGCCGTCACTTCCGGCTTGATTCAGACGCAATTTCTGTATTTCGAAAATTTCGGCTTGACCCGCCGAAAATTATTTGGCATCGCTACAATGCGGCTCTATTATACGGTTACTCGCAAATGCATGCCGTGTTTCTTCGTGTCCCCCGAGCCATAACTCTTCGGGGACGCGGAACGTTGCTGGAATTTCTCCTCCGCTACCCTGTGCAGTCTCTTCCTTTTATACGAAAGTTCCTTTTAACTTCTTGCAGAACGCTCTGACGCACGCGAACGATTCGAGAATATCGACGAAAATCGTGGAATTCCATCGATTAACTCTTTTTTCGTCTTTTCGCCCACCCACCCCTGCCATTCTGTTACCCGCGCCCCTGTTCTGCCTGTGTGCTCGAGAAATTCTTTCCCCATCCGGAGGATCGGATTGTCCTGCGAAAAAGACGATCGAAATAAAAACGCGGCTAAATTCCTTGTCTTTGTGCTGTACCCGCCCTCCACCCTTTCTCTTTCTCTGTCACTTGCTTTTTCCTTCCTTCCCTCCTCGGCCATTCATCTTTTAATCCTCCGCCGTTTTATTACTTATTCCTTTCGCGAATTGTTTAACACGCCGAACCAGCGACCATAAATGTCTCATAAAATCCGCGTAATTTATTTAACCCCTTATCTCGCGATTTATCTCCCATGCTACCTCGCAAGAGTTTCTTTATCGGCGATAATACCACCATGCCGGGAAACTTTTATAGGTATCCTTGTCAACGAGTGCTCACCTTAGAAGTAGTTTAATATCCGTGCGAAAATATGTACTGCCTTTGGAAAACACGATGGTGGTTGCTACTTATTTTTACAAAATGTGTAGACGCTGCTGAAGTTTACATTTCTGATTAAATTGCTATCTCATTTTGAATAAATGGACATGAAGATTTCCGTGAATGTAGGTCTAATATGCGAGGACTATGAGAATGACGTATGTCGCCTCGTTTCGTCGCGTAAATTAGGTCGCGACGGTTCGTGTGAGCTCGACTTAACGGAGTGCATAAATAAAGCGCACGTGCCGATAGTTGTTGCACGTCCGTGTAGGCGTCGATCCACCAATCGCGGGCCTCTACATATTGATACACCAGACAGGGATCGTTTATGTGCATGGGGTAGCATAATAATCGGTTAGGAGGCATTACCGGGATCAGCGGTGTATCATGCCCGGGATTTAGGGCAACAGTTGCCATATTGCCGTTTTCCGAGCTCTTCATTTTCCGCAATCGCGTCGAAGACTCCATTTAGAAATTGCCGATCACGATTTCAATTCCTCTGCAAACTTATCGCATGGTTGAAATCATTATCAGATTCGAATTCCAATCGTCTCAGACATGTCGGTGGAAATCGCATTCAGATTCGAATTCCAATCGTCTCATTCCATCCAGAACATTTCATAAAAATTATAATGAAACTGAACCATCCACTTTTCAGATACAAACAAATTTAGCAATCAGAAAATCGTGTTTAGATAACAAGATTCTCAATTTATTTTGATTATCCTTAACTTCTTTAGATTGTGCTTAAATTCTTTTAATCCATTCACTGTTCTGAATGTCATCAATTCGTTATCATGGGAAACATAATTTTTTTGGTCCAATTATCATACACACGGTTCATCATCGGGGAAGCGATTTACGGGGACGTCCGGCTGAGGTGCAGAGCTTCGGAAAACATCGAAAATCGGAAGGAAGTCGAGCGAAATTGATTGGACCACCGAAAGGTTCGTTATGAACCTGTCCGTCGGCGCCGTTGGAACTTTCAAAAATTACGGTGCCCTATAAACACGGGTGCCTCGCAACAATTTCAATTCCGCGCTAGCCGGAGCGTTCATTCGAGGCGTAACGTTACTCTCGTGCATATCGTGACACGTAACGAGACACCGGAGGAATGCCGGTGTAATAACTGCGCGAAAGATCTATGCGAAGATAACTACGCTTGTAGATCGTTTTCTGGCCGCACACGCGAGCTTGGGCTAGATTGTTGCACCGTCGAAAATCCATACACGGCTCACGGGGATTAACGACGTGACCGGAAACGAATATATACAGTGGATCTAAAAAGTGTGTGAACACTAAAGTTCCCGTTCATGAGAAATTGTCGATATTCGAACAATCATAGTTTCGTTAAAAAACATAGTACAATAATAAATCTGCACTCATTTCCACGCAAGGGAAAAACAGAGGTCGCGTTTTTGGTCGCGCCTGTGAGAGCATAAAAAAATTTTTATTCCGACTGAATCTACTACAGATTTGTAGATTGAATCTTCCCCTTTCAAAGACTGCTTGAAAGTTAATCTACGATTTTTTTTACTGTTTTATGGAGCAATAATGAGGACCAAGTTCTTATATTTTATATTGAAAATATGACAGGTACACCTTTCACTGAAAGCTCGATAAATCGACTATAAAAACTCGTAGATCAAGCATTCGTTGTAAAGAGGAGGCTTCAATCTTTACATCTGTGGTGGTTTCAGTCAGGCGAAAAATTTTTCAATGTTTTTACAGATGTTTCAATTAGTAACATTTTCGTCCAAGAAAAGTGTCTTCTGAAGGCCGCCTAGAAAGCAGGATTTCCATCTTCCCGTGGACCCATCGAAATGTCGTAATTCGATTTGAAAATCCGCGCATTATAAATGGTACACTTTCGGATTCAAAGCGGATCCGACTGCTTGGTAATCTGGCTCGTCCTCGCGTACGCGCATTTACGATGCGCTTGTTTTATATTCCGATCGCGAATCTCATCTCGTGTAAGCACAGGTGTACAGTAACATGTTTATACGCAGACGTTACGACCATCGAGCTATTTTCGGTGAACTTTCCACCTTTCTCGTTTTTGTCGACGACCTTTAGCGAGCGCCATCTTCCGTCGCCAAGCTTTTTCCCCGCCGCGTTTTATTTAGCATTACCACCGGGAACAAAAACGATTCTCGATACGCGTCCCAACGCGATTCTTCTCCTTTCTCACCAGCAAACACGGTTTTCACTTTATTTCTGTTACAGGAACGACGTGTGCGATCCGTTCGCCTGCTGAGAAACGATGTACAGTAGAGCCTCGCTCATTGCACGGAACGGGACCGAAATTGCATGCAAAGATCAAGGTTGCGCAAGAGAACCAATCACTTGTTCTCCACTCCTAAATATTATGTATCCTCCACAATCCGAAACAAGTGGAACGAAATTTCCGTGCAATAAACGAGGTTGCAATGAGCGAGGTTCTCCTGTAATTTCCATTTTACGCTCGTTAGAAAGATGGTGGCGTATTTAAAAATGCATTAACCCACTTGTTTCGCGAAAGGAAAACGTTCACCCTTTTTTTTTCTGTAAGAGGATTTCATTTTTCTTTCGCGTTTCCAACAAACTGGCAATTTGCCCTGCGAAACGCGACGAAAGTTGAGAATTACTACTCCGCCGGATAAAGGCTCACGCGAATTAGCAATTAAGCAATTATTTTCAGCGCTTAATTCGGAGGTCTCGAATTAAATGGACCCTTGGAGCGTCTTCGGGAATTGTAATCAATTTCGAAAGTAATTAACAACTTCCCAAGTATTCTGTCTTTGCACCCACCGGATTGGACGGATTCTATTTGGAAAACTGTATTCGAGAGCATAAAAATAGGGGAAGATAAAGAAGGTGCAGTGGAATATATCGAAATTTTACGAGTTTTAAAGATGAAACAGTAAAAAGCAAATTCGATCTTCCCAAATTTGGATTCACGGCCACAGGAAATATTGAATTCGTTCCTCGGCAACGGCCAGTTTCAAAAACTCAAGTTTACAAGTGAAATATTCGACGTTTCGCTCGCACACGTTCGCAAATCGCGGCCGTTTTTCTTTGACCGACACCTTTCCATTTTTCACAGTCGTTCCCCCTTCAAGGGTAACCCCGATTTTTCTAATTTCATCCATCGCTATGCCTCGCCCACGCTCGACTTTCTCTTTGCCTCCGCGTTTTATTTTGCCCCGTTTCTTTTTGCCTCGCAGTCGTTTTATTCGATTGCCGCCAATACGATTTGCGTGTTTCTCTCCCGAGAGAAAAGAAGGAGTTCTGTTATCGAGGTTTTCCGGCGTTTCTTTCGCTTTCACGGTTGCTGCACTGTGCGTGGATACTGTTGAAATGTAAATATCCCTCTATTATGCTTCCTGACATATTATTCACCGGCGATTATTCCATAATTTTTTAGTCTGTGTAAGCATTTTTTAATTTAAAGAAATTAAAAAATAATACAGCAATATATCTGGACTCGTTTTCAAGTAGAAGCTTCGAGCTTTAAAATGGGTCCAAATTCATTATTAAATATTGGCAATTTGTCAGGAATCGGAACTTTAGTGTTCAGAGAAAAATTTGGATCCACCGTAGTACCTAAAAGAGATTTTCTTGAACAATGATGTTCTTCGGTAATATCTTAAACATCGCCTTTTGATTCCACGTCGCGTCGCTTAATTTCGCGTTTCAGTCTGGGAGGCAGTTGTCGATTTTTCGTGTCAGTTGGAGCAGAAGAAATGGGGAAGAAATGCGAGCAGCGACGTCAAGGAAAAATTTCTGTCGCAAAAGTATAAATCAGAATTGTCGAGTGTAAGAATAAAGGCGCCAGTAAAGGACAAGAGCCAGGACAGGTCCGCGCTATCGTGAATGAAGATCTCGATCGCGTGACAGCTTTTGTTCCCATATACATAGAGACAAGTTTTAGGTATGGCTGCACCGAATCCGCGGCATGATTCTTGCGTGGGCCATGTTTAGGCTGGTTTGCACGCCCACACCATGATCCCAAGGCGATTCCTTTTTAAGGTCAATGGAACGAGAACTGCGCCGGCAGGTGTCCAAAAATAAGGAGGCCGTAAGAAGCTACTGGACGACGCCATTTCGGGAATTCCTCCATGGCAAACACCATAGCACCAAATCAATCCTCTAACTTGGATCGAAAAATTATTTATTAATCACAAAGTATTCGATACATCGATCAATTAACACTAGACTTTACTTACTGGGATTAATCGATCCATTGTTGCAAATATTGCTTCAAAAAATAATTACTACAGGTTACACATTTCTGTGGTACTTCTGAGGGTACTTCGTAATTTTTCAGAACACAAAAATTAATTTGACAGAATACAGTATGTATTTTTTAAGATGCTTTATTAGTAGAATCTTCTTGAATCACTTTTTGAAAAACTTACTACGGGTATACAACAATATATGTACCTGTAAAGAATGTTCTCGCTTAAAAGAAAAGTCCACCAGTCGTGTTTTCGACTGGAGGAATGTTCTCCTATCAGTATCGCCAGAAATGCCAGTGAAAAACCACAAGATCTCGTCAAGCCCTCAAGATCTCGATGACGTTCAGCATCGCCGTTCACAGGGCGGCTCTTAGCTCTTCATTCAAATTGCCTCGGTGTTATTCCAGTTTCCCGGGGAAACATCAAATATTGACCAATTAGCCGTGCTCTCCGTGCCACATCTTAAATTAGCTTCTACTCGGCGCGGCGCGCAGGGAGAAATTACATGCTCGCGAGGAACACCACGCGTTTTCGCGTAATTGGGACCCGCCGGTGGTTCTTATCGATCGAGCCGGATGATAATTCGCGTGCGGAACTAATTCGTGTCTGGCAAACGGAGAGCCGCCGCCGCCGCCGCCGCCGCCACCGCCTTGCTAGAACGTTTTCTTCGTTAGCTCGAGTGTCCTTTCGTCCCGGAAAGAAACTCGAAACGCGCGGCAACGGCGAAAGATCGGCTCGTTGCCGCTCCGAGTAAATCGCAAATGAGGCTAATGGCTGCCATTTCACGGCAGTCTGGCCTCTGTCAGCTTGGCGAAACGTGCAACAATTATGTATCCGCAGTTACGGAATCCCAAACAATTTCGTTGGGACCCAGAGATTTTCCGGCGGCTGAAAGCGATCTCGAAAATAGTATAATTGTGTTTACAACATTTTTAACAAAGGCAATCGAATGCATACAATTCTAGAGGGAATAACTCAGAGTTTGTTCGTTTAGCTGTAAAAAATTTTAGTCAAATCTACTATTTTCTTCTGTATTTAACGTGCACTACTAATTTCCTTTTCTCTTAAAAATCAAGATTGTCAGTCCTAATAAGCTTCACTGGATTCAAATCTTCAATATTCAATCACACTACAGCACAGCCCCTTTCAACCCCTTTAAAATGCATCGTCTAAAAATCGTGTCGCTTTCTGCATTTAAAAATCGGCACACAATTAAGGCAAAAGATCTGAAGAGAGGGCTGCAGTCGGAATGATATTTTTCGGTCTGCGAAAGGGTGGTAATCGCGTTAAAAGAATCAGCATAGCGGGCTGGATATTCTAAAACCAAATGCGATAATAGCGCGACCCGCGAAATTGTTCGCGAATGGAAACGAAAGCTTTTATTCCGATAGAGAGTGTCTTCTTTTTCCGGGATTTAAAATTCGTGGGAATTTTTACAGGAGGAGGGTTGATTGGATCTGTTTCGCTATTGTACACTGTACGGGTTTTCCGTGAGGTTTCGTGGCCTGGTGGATCCTTCAAGGAGGACCCTTGTCCAAGGCGTTCTCGTACGTGAATCCAATCTAAACAATGACTCGAGGTCGGAGAACGTCGGTCAGCCGCGAAGTCGACCTTAAATGGTCACATTCTGGTGTGGCTAGGTGCGACGTGCCACTCGGACCACGTAATTTCTGCCGCGTTTCGGTCATTCGTGTTCTCGTCGCCACGAATTGGATCGCCGTGGGACTAATGGCGTTTCGTGGCGACACGCGAAATAACTTTTGATCAACGGGCATGACGAGACATCCTATCGGTTCTACGATATTGCTCGTGCTACACCGACGTCCGTAATTATACCGCCGAGCACGGTCAAAGAAGTCTCCCACACACACGCACACGCGGCCGTCCCACACGCTGCGAACAATCTCGTAATTGACAATCCCAACCAGACGAATTTTCAATATGAGCCTTTTGTCGCTTTTAAAATCCGGTTTATTTGGGTACACTTAGGAAAATTCGAACACCGGTCACAAATTTTTAAAATCGATTTTAAATACTAAAATTAATGTAGAATATATGTTGAAATAAAATTTTGTCGAGGCTCTACACATTTTAAAATGAGTTGAATTCAACGGCGTGTCTGATTCTTCTTTACAAAATTGTAGATTGTAAGTACTCGGATTTAATAAATTAATTATATTTGAAACATGGAATGGAAGATTTCGTCCATTGTTTTCTTTAGCGTATAAGTTCATTTTAATATTCTCTGATCATTGCACATTGTACATGAGTAAACAACCCAATGAAAAGATAATTACTCTATCAGACCGCGTTCGCGGAAGACCGTTCTTTCCATCCGGCTAGCAGAAAAGCTGCAACCGTCGAATCTCCGTCAAAGCTTTCAGAGAAACCGCGTGCGGCGAGACGCGGTGACGGAAGATCATTAAGTCGGCCTCTCAAAAGACGTTTCAAAAAGGCTCCGGCCGAAATCATTCCTTCCGCCGAGCCGAAAAAATAAAGGCTCCGTCGCGTTGGGATCGCTGACACATTCCGAACGCGAGAGTCCCCAGTTTCCTCGGGAAAATCATTCGCGCGTTTAAAGAATTTCAGTGCGAGCAAGCGCCACGCCGGACGGCTCTCTTTTTCCGTCGCGCCGCGTCAACTTTTTCCTCGTGGAAATCGCCGGCGAACAAACCGGGGATTTCAAATCCCCGTGTCGCCGAACATCCTCTTTTCTCTCCATTTTTCCCTCCCCGTATTCCCGGCGAGGGGTGTCTACCCTGTCGTTCTCGAAAAATCAAATTGTTCCCACAATTTATTTATTTTATACTCCCACAGTAACGCAAATAAACTTTTGGTAAAATTACGACATTGTTGGCTTGTTGCCGACTTGCCATTAGGATCTTTATGCAAAATACAAAAATATTTTTTTCATTAATTTGTAAAGTGTCGATGCCGAATGCAATAGATTCATTTCATTCTTAGGTCATTGAACCAACTAGTGAAGAAACTGATTTCTTCCAAAAATAGGTTAATTTTATTCCGTAATGGTTCTTCGTGCAAATACGAATTTGCATAAAAATCAATAAATCCGTTCGGACTTTCTCTCGCAGGCAACTATAACAGTTGACTTAGTGCAAACTTTCGAGAATCGTAATAATCTCGGCTACAATCAATACGGTGCCGTAAAAAAACGTTCGCTCTGTTGAAACAGGAAGAGTAATTTTGTCTGGCAAATTCCGAAAAATGGAATAATCTTTCGAACATCAAAGTAGGAAGAGCACTTAAAGCGGAACGAACCGAGAGCTCGGTGGCGGTCCGATTATGCGCGCGGAAATACTCGCGGAAATTATGATGGTCGGGGAAAAGCCGACCTGTTAAACACCGATGAAAAGCGATTTCCGAAGCTCGAACGAATTGACTCCGTCGAATACGCCCTCTGATTAGTCCTTTCTGAGAGCCTTACACCGCGGAAAGTCGATTTAGAGGATCGGAGAGTGTCTTTCAGGATGCTTGATTATGGTTTTAATACTCGCGGCTATTTTGCGGAGCCCGGTAATATTTGTGAGAAGCAAGCTGCTTTTTCAAGCGGCTTCCGAGACTCTTGATTATACATATTTTAATACTCGCTGCTATTTTATGAACCTCGATCATAATTATAAACAAACTGCGGATTTGAAAATAAAATTTTTCTGTATCAACTCCGAGGAACAGAAGCTAGATAAGAGATTCTCTTTAATAATTTTAATATATTTAAGAACGTATCATTTTCTTTAATTATACTATTTTAAATTTCAGGAACTCGATTTTAATGCATAAAATATACGAAACGGGAAAAACATCAGCAAATTTTACTGTTACATTACTTTCGACCTTTTAAGATGATTAAAAAAGAAAAGACTTTTCCACTAATTGCATTAGCTGCATGATATTGATTTCTTCGTTAAATATCTTTAATTAGTCAGGACTAACACAACAGTATTTTTAAATTCTTTAAAATTTTTCTCTATTTTATTTTATTTGTAAGAACACATACAGATTTATAGATCGTGAAGATTTTTTACATAGGGAAAACTATAGTGGAAAAGTGATGCACACGAAACAGAACAACTTATCTTTTTGTGTCCCGGAAATTTGATTCTTGTCTTCATACAGAAGTCGTTCTCACTAAAATGATAAAGTGGTTCATACCACTTGTCCCATGATTTAGACACTTGCGACGTTTTTTACTGATTCCTCGATGAAAAATTTTGTTTGAAAGTTACTTTGAAAGCCTGATCTTGCTAATTTGTTCATCATCGATCTTTCTTCGATGTTCATCAAGTTTCGCGTTGATAGATCGAGTACGCGATACTGCATTGAATCGAATCGCATCTGTTGCGCCGCGGAGTCTGCACGTTTTTTAATCAAGTAGATACGTGCTAGGTTTGTGCTCGGGATTCTCGCACGAGTCGTAAAATATTCGCTATTGATCGGCGTCGGCGGCGACGCCGCGGGAAAGAGCGAAATTCGCGCGAAGTAAACAATCGCGGGGGCGCGAGAGACCCGGAGCTCTCGGCGGCCATAAAGAGGACCGAAAGCGAGAATAAAAGTGTGCAATTAATGGACAGCCGAGCCAAGCTATTCCGAATCCTTATTATCTCCGCTTGTACTCGTCCTCGGGTGTTATTAACAGCGGTGCAATTCCAGCGAGGAGGTGCGGGCAACTTTCCAGCGGGCCGGGGCTCTTAAAAACGACACTTAAATCCTGTTTCGCGCCACCGATAAAGCTCTCGTACAGGCCACCGATCCACTTAATTGTCTACGTATCCGTGATATTTTAAACGAACACGCCGGCCGAGTGATTCATATCGCCGGGGACACGGCCCGACGAAAACTGAATGTTAATAAAACAGTAAAACGGGCCGAATAAAAAGCGAAACGAAACTACGTGTGTCTGTCACGACACACGTCACGTTCTCCTCGGCTCGTTGTTCTTTTATGCCCGCTCGCTATACGATTCACGCGCTTGTTCGTTCTCGCCGTTCATTTTTAATCGCGTCGCTTAATTAAAAATTATGCACGATTGCGCCCGAAAGTATTTTCACACGAGCTGTTGCTGAAATCGAAGTACGGGCGAAAGTAATTCTACGTGCACGCACACAAAAGTTATAGAGTGTATATATACACAGATTTTTTTTGGAAACCTAGAGCATTTGACAAGGGATCGCAGGATAATGGGGGAAATGATCAGGCTCGAGGATGTAGTGAGCGGGAAAAAAGATAGAAAGGTTGAAGAGTGGTTGGAGAAGTTGAGAAAAAAAAGAGAGCATAAAATGCTCTCTTGGGGAGGGAAGCAATAAGTATGGAATTAAGTGGGTTAGTGTTAATTAGGATACTGAAAGAGTAGGACAGGGTAGGAATGAATGTGTGAGACATAGAAATGAATGAGAGAAGGTATGGACCGAATGTGTGAAATAAGATAGCTTTGTACGGATAGGTTATACACAGACTTTTTAAAAAATTTTTGAATCGCGTTACCAACCCAACTGCGATGGCTACGTTCACGGTGTTAGGATTAAGGGAGGGCTCGTGAACACATTAAAATCTTGACCACGTACCTCGTCACCCTTTGCGTTGCGCCCCCGAGAACGGACCCTTCTTCCTTCAGACTAGGGTAGATCTGCAACAAAAACAAACAATTTTTATTTCATTTTCCTTTCCTCTCTCTACATCTTGGTCCTGTGGTCTGTAAGGGTCTGTTAAGGATAAAAGACATAGTAGATTTTCCACTATTCCAAAGGTATGAAAGTCATTTCGAGAAGCGCGGTGTCTCTGGTCGCTCGTTTAAATCTCCCGGCGGATGCTCGCCGTTCAAGACCACCGGAAACCCGCGTAATTTTCTTCCGTGTCGTTGCGTTTGAAATATTCTCCGCTGGCATCAGCTTCTTCAACCTTTTCCCATTTGCCGGCCGAGATTACACGGGCATATCGGTTCTAACCGACGCGATCGGTCTCTTAAAGATGGCAGGGCCGAACCTAGACAAGTCATTAACAACCAAGACGGTGGGGCGTGTCCAACCTATGGGAAATCCTCAGCCAATTTCGTATTGACGGACGACCCTGAGGAAGGATCGATGCGAGCTAAGCCACGATTGGCCTGACACCGTTGGGCTGCTGGGACCATTTCGGGGCCCAAAATGTCAGCCATTTTTCAATGACTCCTACTGAGCAACTACTGTTACTTTTTGGAGACAATTGTTGTGTATAATATATTATCTTATGGGACATTTTTCTGCGAACATTGCAAGCCGTAATAATTTTCATAAATTGTATAGAGAGGTGTCATGTTAACTACTTGAAACGAAAAATTGTGTATAATACATCATCTTTAAAAAAAGTTACTTTAAAGGGGACGTTTTACTGCGAACATTACAAAACGTAACAATTTTCATGAATCATCACATTCGCAGAAGAATAGCCCCTTTGTTAAATATTTTCGAAAATCCTGCGGAACAAATGTGTCAAAAGAAATAAAAAATGAAATTGGAAAAATGCAAATAAATATTGCGGAAGTTGGCTCGTCGGAAAATATTTGAAAAAATTTCGCTGCGGAATAATCGCAAGGCGAACGATGGGATGAATGAACGTCGGGACGAGGGGATGAAACACCGTGGAAATGATAGTCACTGGCCGATTCCGCAGGACGCTCGAATTTCGCGACAGCCACGCGGGTCCACTTTAAAATTTAAATTATCTGTGTCCGTCCGTCAATGCCACCTGTAAGTCCAATTTAATTTGAACGTGTGCCGGGGGGGGGGGATCCGGGCGGCGTACCGGCCGCTGGTGGATTTAATTTTTCATGTTTGTTAGGGGGACGGCCGGCACGCGTGAAGGAATCAATTTTTGTGGGACAATACTTGGAATTATATTCATACCGTCCATGGCCGTACCAATCCCGGCCGCTGAATATTTCAAAGTTCCCAGACCGCGGCCAATAACCGTATCTTTTACGCAACGTCGACGGTGAACTATCGAACTGCTTTTTGTCTTTATGGCGGCCGATCAACTTTATGATCGGCTTCGAATACCCGGCCGTCCTCTCCTCTGATGCGCTCCTACCGCCAATGTTAATAAACGAGATCGCTCCGCACCGTTCCCTCAACCGCGCTTTTGTTTATCGTGAACATCTTCATCTCGCTTAACTCCTCATACGATCGTCAGGGTAAAAATTCACCCATTTACTAATTTCACATACTGTAAAATCATTGATCCCTTTATGGCTATATTGTAAGATGTATTTCTTTCAAAAGTGACGTTGCAAATGGAACATAAATTGTTGATTTCACGTGTAGAGCAAACATGGGTGAATTACTATCCTAGTCTGTTTTGTGCAACTATTCTTGAGGAGCGTATGAGGGTTAAATTTCCAAAATCTGTTATACCGAAATTTTCACGACCAACATTTAATGCCTCGAGCTCAGCTTAAAACTTATCTCAAATTCAATAATTTTTCTCGTACCTTATATCTGGCGCAATAAGAGTGTTCGGACTAGTTGTATACAGGGTGTTTCGTTTCTAAAGAAGAAAGAAACTTGTTCCGATAATATCTCGTTAACTACTAGGTTTAGGACTTATGTGGATCAACACTATTATACTCAGAATTTGATACTCTGCCAATCTATGGTAGGAAAAATAGGACATTCCATTAAAAAAACTTAATTTGACTTTGAAATCCCCCAGTCCCCACCATTATAGTCCTCAAAAAAATTAGACTATATGATTGTACCCTTCATACCGAACAATTTTTGTAAACAAATTTTTTTCGTAACTTCAGTGCGTCACAAGATATTACCGTTATTAGATAAACGAAACACCCTGTACATAATTCAGGGCCGACAAACCCATTGGTCACAGGTCACAGGCTACTGCCGCGCGATTGTTACCCCCACTACCGCGCTCGAGCGAGGAAGAGTGCAGCAGTGGTGGTACCGATTCGATCGGCGGCAGCAATCAGTTGATCATTGTCAGTCCTATATATAGCGAACTCAATAAAAATAGACCGATTTATATCGTGTTTGGATTCATTTTAATCGGGAGAATCTTAACAATCCACTGGTATGTACCATGTTGCAGAAGGTACGACAAAAAAATTGGTGAACTTTAAATTTTCTTTATTGCACGAACATTCTTAAAGAATATTACCCCCGGATTCCGGATTTTTTTCAACCGGTTGCGTGAGTTTCCCGTTAACGTAAACAGCGAGACGGTTGTCCCTTCGGCTCTCCGAGATAGAAACATTAACTCCGCGGTTAGAGAGCGCCGAAACCGCGTGTACAGGAAGCAGAACATAGTTGCGTCTGATCCCCGACGGTCTTGTCCAAGGATTGCGCAATCACCGGGCGCACGTAGCCGGTGCGAGTTGCATAATTCCCTTTTGTGTGTTCGCGAGCACGAAAACGCTGTTACACACGCGGACCGTAGAGCCTGGCTTCGAGCTCGCGTCGATCTCGACAGGATTTCAGCGTCCTCGCGATCGACCTTTAAACCATTTTCACCTTCGATTACGCTGCGAGAAACGTGACTGTTCTCTCTTCCTAGTCGGGGCACAGAGAACCTCTCGGCGAGGCGAAACTCTGCCGTTCCTAGAAAACCAATTTTCTAAAGCCGAATTTACAGCTTTCCACTTTGGACGATCATCGGGGGATTATTCGGTCGCCGTGTGCAAGGATCAAAGGTTAGAAAGGGATGGAGACGATGCTTCGGCGATTAATCCGCCGCCATGATTAGACAGCGGACATTTATGCAAAATAAAAATTCCGTAAGCCAATTGTCAGTAAATTCATTAAAAATGAATTTTTCCAGTCAGTCGAAATGTTCTTCACTAATTCTTTCAAGTCATAAATTCATAAAATCCGCAGTTTAACAATGAAAAATAATTCTACTACTGAGAAACGTTAAAAAACCGACCAAACTTGGAAACACGAACATCGACAGTTTTGTCTCCGATTTAGTAAAGTTATTGCGAGTACCGAGCGCCGCCATCTTGAAGTCGTCGAAGGAAGTCTTTCCTGTTGACGCGAAGTACGGCACGGCTCGAGATTTCCCGCAATTATTGCTTAATTGGATGAGAGATACGTCGTTATTACGTCTAGTTTGATTCGCGAGAACCGATGAAAAGATAGCGACCGGAATAACGGAATTTGATCAAATACAGTGAAGACATGGTACTTTTTCACTTCCAATAATATTTTTTAAGTGGTGGAGAGACTGGAGAACGCTCCGGCAGAGAAACTAACAATACTTCTTCGTGGAATTATGTCCACAAGAATTGAGTTCTCCAATTTTTCCACAAAAAGCCAACGTTATATCGTAAACCTAAAGCTACGTCCATACCGAAGGCACCGTGCCGTAAGCTGGAGGAACAGGACGACGTCGAAGCGTTTCCGGAAGCGCAAGAATTTTTATCGACACACCCGCGGAAACATAATCGCGGGACCCGTTGCAACGATTCGTACCCGTTGAATCGTACACGTGTCGTTCCGGAGAGCACGGTTTACATTGCAAATTCGTCGGGAAAGTTGTCGTCGGCGACACGTTGCACGTAGCCGGGGGCAAAAGTTGTTCCGCCGATTAAATTACCGCACCGGTTTCCATCGCGGATTACAGACATTGTTTTGATACATTTCCCGGGATTCTCATTGTTCTGGTGCTCGTTAGGTTCGATCGGTTCCAGGGAATGAAACAAATACTATTATCTTTCTTCCAGAACATTCAACCGTTAAAAGCACGAATGAAATCGTGCCTTTCATCGCGAATCTGTGTTGATTATTCGCAAGCATAATCTCCATCACGTGTATCTATTCCATCTTGTAAATCTTGTACAATGTTAATGATAAAGAAAGATGATGATCAAAAAGAACTTACTTGTATTGATACAATCCTTCTCTTTTCGTGATGATTATTTTTTTTTAAATGAGCAAGCTTCACTCAAATATAGCATTAAAAATCTTCTTAATCCTCGTACGTTCCTTAGGGTGAAGATTCGCCTAATGAATCAATTACTGATTCGAAATTGATCGACATTTGCTTGGAGCAGTGCCAAAATTGTCCCCACCATCACGCACACTATCCCCCTCCAGTAGCCGTTACCATGGAGAAAGGACGCACTTCGCCTGTCGCGAGTATCTACGAAGGTGGGGGAAGACACGTGACACCACTGTAATTGTAAGGGGTTAGTTACTCCGGAGTTTAATAATTTTAACGAAATGCTTAAACAAATAAATGGCGCGTCGGCCACGTTATTTTAGCCAGTTCTGACAGGCATTGTCGAAATAAATTCCGCGCGATGCCAGGGATCCGGGGTAATAACTCGGGCTGGCATTTCGGTCACGGAGAAAAGAATTCAGCGTGATGTCGAATGCGGGATATAATAAGGTCGAGGTAATAACCAGTCGGGAAAGGTGTCGCGAAGAGAGGGCAATAAAATGGCGGGCGACATAGCGCCGGATTAACGTGGGACGTTTACGTTCGATGATCGTCGAAGGGTGGTGGTTTTACTCGTTTTTCCGGGGGACGCGCGCTATTGTACCTAGCGCGTGATCCTCCGCGCCGCGACCGGAAGCTGAATTTTCGCTCCTTTTCAAGCGTTATTCCACGTTTCACTTAGTGCTGTGCTGCACAATTTCAAGAGAACTGACAGTATTTCCAGCAGCCCGGTAGAACCCGAGTTCTCCAACCGGCGCGGCGCGGCGCGGGAAAAGTACTTACACGACAGAATGCTCAAAAGCGATAAGTCCCTCCGCCATAAAACTTTATTATTTACTGGGGAGCGTGTAGAAATTTCGAAGGACGTGGGAACTCCGTGCTGTAAAATTTTCATAGAATGCCAGCTAGACGTTCCTCGATCATCCGAGTTTGCCCTTTAACATTCGAAGGAACGTGCAAACAAGGTGTACTCTTATTAAACATCGATGCGGCTTGCGAAACAGGATGAGAAAGGTTCGATGTGTTTAATCGGTGTTCAGCTAGTGTTGTAAATTCTGCTGGTATTTGAGTGTTGGAAACGAGGAAGGTTTAGGCTAAGGGTGAAACTACCCTCTCTCTGTTACTATACGAAGGCTCCGCGATTTTGTTAAGTGTGCGACACTGTATAAAATTGAACATGTTCTACTTACTTCAATTAATTAACATGTCTATAACAAACTATAACAAACAACATGTCTATTATCATCCCAGAAACATATCCGTTTCGAATTTAAACAAAAATTCATGGTTAATCCTGCACGAGTGATAAATTAAGAAATAATTGCGCCTTGTCACGTAGAACAGCTTACGTCGAGTATACAAACGCAACAAATTTGAATAAAATTGCCGCATTAAATTACGAACTAAACTCGGACTTACACAAGTGTAAATCGCGAGAACAACGAGATTTTCTCAAATGTAAATAGAAGCCCGTGAACGCGGCAGCGTTGCAAAACCGAAAGAGATAACATCGTTGCGACGTGTTCGAGGAATTTGTTTGCTTATGAAAAAAGGCAACGTTTCTGCACACCGTCAGCGAGGAACGTTCCGCGAGACAGTAGTTACATCGTTCGTCTGTAATGTTTAACCTGCGACAAGAAGCCGGCGTTCTCGGACGCTGCGTTTAGTGGCAATAAAGGCGCCTAAGCAGCTTAAATCAATCTCGCGTATTACGACCGGCTCGGTAATCATTAACGCTTTACGTTCTTCCGTGTTGGCGAACCATTCACCGTGTTTCCACGGAAAGTTACAATGGAACTTTCACCGGCTATTAATAATACAACGACGTGGGCTGATCGAGGGACCCCTTACATCGGCATCGCCTGCACTTTACACCTTTCGGTAACGATTCAATTACCCATCCGTGCTGGGAGCGCTCTATGTCGCGATCAAAGGTCCCGTGTAATGCACGGTGCTGCGAGCACAGACGATCCACCGTGGCCCCACAAAATCGGGAATTGAGAAATACACCAGGAATTTTGATTAATCCCATTGTGGATCCTCACAGCGAAACGAGTAATAAAATAACTATGGACAAATTATTCCGGACAAAGTTACGTTATTTTATGAGCTGCGTCCAACGATGATGAAGAATTTTCTTGCAATTTTATTTTCGATAGTAATTTAATTAATTAGAAACTATTAATTTATATATTTAGAGCCATTTAATGAGTAAGTGGGATATGTCGATATTTGTCAATTGAACGTCAATTGACATCTGGAAGAATTAATCATCATTAGACTGCGGATCTCTTAAGCAAAATAAAAATTTCTTAAATACCTGAATTGCAACAAACTGGAGTGAAATAGAAGTTTATTTCCTTTCCAGTCAAATTTTTCTAATATTTTCGCTATTTTAAATCACACCTACTCATTTTTGCTGTAAATGCATAAAATCCGCAGTCTAATCGTCATTAAGTTAAATAATTGCAATATAATTTTTGAGGTGGCTCGCACAAGAACAAAGTAACATCCTTCTATATTATTGTTTAGTAGAACTTTTAATTAATTCCTCTTCGAAAAATACCATCGGCCGTCACAATAGTTTCGTCGAAACATCAGTTGCTCTATTACTTTTTCGGAACACTCGAAAAGTATTAACGCCTGGAGGCTCGGCCGCCAGCTACTCTAAATTTCGGGGGTTTCGGGTAATTTCGTTGAATCCAGCCGCGCGGCCCGTGAAAAAATACCACCTCGGCCGCCATTTACAGGACGTGATTTAATAGTGGTTAAAAAGTTTAATGCAAGAGTAACGAGCATGCTAATGAGCCAACACACGCGTAACGATCGCCATTACGTAACCCGTCATGCGAAATGCGGAGCGGTATAATGGGCCCCGTTGCAAATGAAAACTAATTAATTATCACGTGTATCGGTTTGATTAGCGGCTCTAAGGAGCTCCGGCCACGCCGGGCTCTGTATGCTAGCACACACTATACTCGCATAACTGTCCCGTGCTCACTACCCCACTCCTCCCATTACCGATCCATTTCGTTATTTTTCTGGTTCTGCAACGGGTAACGAGAGGAGGAGCGGTGGGGGAGTTAAAACGATTTTTTGCCCGGTTACGTGAAATACAATTCGCGTACATTTTGCACAGTCCGCTGGCTGTTTCACGCCCGACTCGTTCCGATTCAATGGCATTCCGTTCGTGGTTTCTTTTACTGCCGTTAAACATATGCGTGCGCACGACTGTGGGAATAGTGTTCGCACGTACGTTTTTATTCCCACACCCCCGAGCCCCGTTTTTTTTTTAACGTTTTTGTCGTGTGTTCCGGTATTCGAAAATTTCGACGCTGTACAAAAATTCAGAGAACATCCTTTTGTGACGCGATCGAATTTTTTATGCTTACGTGGAATCAGATGCACTGGAGTGCATTACAGATGCTGATCTAAACGCTAGGTATAATCTGGTAGTGAACGTGTTGAACAATTTCGATGAGATGTATCAAATTTTCAAGGGGAAAAGGGTGTACATAGCAACCTATAGTAATTTCTTCAAAATTTTCCTTTTTGTCTAACAAAGGCGAAAGGACTTTCTCGCCAGGTTCAATTTTAAGAAGCGTCTGAATATTAATTGCAACGTAAATTCATTCTTCCAGTGATTTTTAACAGTGAATTCGCGATAAAATGGTCCGATGAACAACGGAGTAGCAAGTTTTTGCACAGTTTTAATGTAAACGAGATTGTAATTATACGATATTTCCAGCTTGTAAATACGGCTTTTGCTCGTAGTACGATTCCACCGTATCAGAGACTAATTAGCGATAGGTGGATCCTCTTTCATTCCTGACAAGAGGCAATGGTAGCTGGAGAAGAGGAGAGCACAGAAGCTGGCCAGCCAATGGAACGATTGCATACTCGCATCTCTAATTGCATTACCGGTATTATATCGTATATCATATTCGGTCAACGGGACTTTGGGGATTTGCACGAACAACATTGACGAGAATGGAAAATCAGAACCAATGAAAACACACGGAACAGAACAATAAACACTGAAAACGACGATTAAAACTTCGGTGTGCTTTTTAAACCAAGTAATTCACGAGTACGAGATACAGTATGAAAACTAAATGTACATCAAAAATCTGTAAAATTTATAAAATTAGAACAACGGAAGGAAATTTCGCACACGCACTACGCACTCGGGTATATGATAAGACGGTTGAAAATTCGCCAGTAGCCTAGCCAGGCGATAAATAATATTAACAAACGGGACAAGCGTGCTCGGCAAGCACGATAAATAAGGAATGAAATCATTTATAGAACAGCCCGATGGTTCTGCATCCATAGTAGCGTGGAATCCCGGAACCGTAAAATTCACTGAATTAGCCAACGGGGAATGCAAAACCGTAAATAAACGTATCGCCGTGAAGAAAAATCGCGCGTTTTCCGGCGCGGCGAGATAAAAACGCCGGGGCTAAGGGGCAGCAGGACGAGAAAGAGAGGCAGGGTTGAACAGTTAATAAACATGTGCCGGCCTCGGGCTCGATTTTTCCTCCTTCGTCGGGTCTTGCACAATCGTAAATCCTTGACGGCGCGCTGCCACGCCGCGTTTTCTCATTTAGCAGCGAACTTATCGCGCCGCGTCTAATTGATCCTGCGCGCAGACTGCGAAACACGAGTTTCCCTCCGTGCCGGTCGAACCGCGATCTATCGATCACCGGGCCCCCTCCTCGGCGTCCCAACGAACGATCTTTCCCACTGCTTCCTCCTTCGGGCGACATCGCGACGATTTAATTAGATAACTAACCCATTAACCCTTTGCACTCGAAATCCTTGTTCAGTTTTGTTTGACAACTTCCTGTCGCGCTAAGTGCTTTCTAAATATTTCTCTACTTTCAATAATTGTAATTATTTCAAAATAATTCATCTATGCTCTTATCAGTTTCCCTTATATGCAGCATTCGTTTTTGCTATAGATGCATAAATATTCACAGTCCTCATCAAGATTCTCCATGAACCGCAAGAAACAGAGTTGAATAAAAATATATCTGGGAGAGACCTTGCGTTATGATGTCGTTGATAATCTAGTCGTTGATGCGACATAGAAACCTAAATTAACTCTCCGTTGCTCTAGTGGGTGGACCCCACTAGATATATTGTCAGCTGCGAGGGAATGTGTAATTCACATTTTATCTACCGGAAGCTTACTGATAAGCTTTTCAATAATTCTGCCGTTCCAAGTGGAAGCTTAAAATGCTGTTGGAGGATCAATTAAAAAATCAGGGCACTAAATGCACGAAATGAGGACCAGCAACGGGACAATGGCGCGGGGAATTTCAGGTTTCCGGCAGCGTGGACGGTGTCGCAGGGTGTGCCGGTGCCTCTCGCCCCTCGAAAGATAAATCGATTTTACAATCGTGTATTTCGACCGGGTATCGGCTCGCGTCTGCGAGTCGCCGCAGGCTGTCGCGGCCATTAGTCATTCTTATATAATTCGCACTTAACGCCGTTCGCAGATGTTGCGAGGACTCCCGCGGAAAAAGTGCTCGCCGCTGTTAAAGGTTAATTACGCGTTGGTGCGCGCGCTACAAAACAAACTTTAATGTTGCAGTTTTTAATCGGATTCCGCGACGCTTTTCCAGCCGGCACCGTGTCCCAGAATTCTGTCTCTCTCCTTCTCTGTCTCTCCTTCTCCCGTGCTATGTTTCTCATTTCAGAGCGGGACGAGAAAAGCGAGCTTCTTGGGCGATTTATGGAGCGTTCATTAACGCAATTCGTTGCAGCTCAGAAAATGTTGCGCGAACTTAAGCCCGGCGAATATACTTTCCCGGGTACACTCTTCGAACCGTTCTTTCGTTCGTTTAAATCATTTTCGCTGCGATTCCTGCCCTCGCTGCCAGACTGTCCCGCGCCGATGTATAGTCTTAATGGGCGTCGCGATGTAAAACGAAGGGAGAACGCCTCGCCGTAAAATTCCTCCTGTCTGTTCGACTAATTTTCTTAATTACGCATTCGAGGAACTGGAACGGACTCCCTGTAATTCATTGTTTCCACGTTTCTTTGATCCTGTTTCGCGATTAACAGCAGCTTTTCATTCGCCGAATCAATTAGGAACGAACTCTCGAAATATTCTTCTTGATTATTTCTGTCGCGGCGCTCGTTCTTTTCGTCGATTCTGTAATGCGATTTCCTGTAAATAGGGTCTGCTTGAATAGCATCCACCGGATTTAAGTGCACTTTAATCAATTCGCAAGATTATCACCGGGATCACTGGGATCTTCTAATTGAATTGCAACAAACTGCTGCGAAATAGAAAGTTATTTCCTTTCTAACACAACGGCATTTTTTAATTGTCCTAATGTTTTAAATTACACCCACTCGTGTTCGTCATAAAATCCGATTAAATTATGTCGAATTATGACGACGCGACCGAATAAATTCGCCGTCGAGGTTTGTCTGATCTGTAAACATTAATAATTCAGATTCGAGGTCTTTTAATGTACGTTCGATATATGGTTATTGTAGATCGCATCGACACAATCAGTTTTTGTTGATTCGAAAACGAATTGTGCCTAGTTAATTGCGGCATTCGAACCACCGTGCGGCGCCGATGCCATGAATTATTTATCGATCAAGTAAATGCGCTTCTTGTTTATTGACCGTCGACGTGTTCGGTAAAATCGCACGTCGGTATATAATAACTACAGATTATTTCTATGATGCAACAAAGTAGTCGGACATGAATAATGGAACCGGTTTCCCGGCTGGAACAGGCTGGCTTCTATTTTGCAATATTCAGAGTTGATTCAGTTTTTCCGCGGGGAAATTATAGGCAACGCGTCATCGATCTGGGGTCCCGAAAAAATTGGCGAAGTAGTAACTACGCATGAATCGAATTTTTCCTCGGTATTTAAAGAATTCCATCAATGAATGTTAACGTCTGTAAAATCATGTTTAAATAGCAATAAAACTAAATCAGGGAACATATAAAAGTTTTTATCAAGTCTCACCGTATTATGTACTAAATGCATAGCTGAAGGCCCGCAGTGACATGTAACAAAAATATTTGAAACGATAAGGCTAAGTGAAACACTCTGTATTTTATTGTGCGGTCCGAATGAGACAGAGGATTTATGGCAAGGCGTGAAGGGCGACACAAAGGTGTTGGTTCATCAAACACACCTCAATTGTCCCGAGCAGATAGCACTTATCGACGCTGTTGTCGTGGCCGGCTTTAATTCTCCGTTATCTTCGCCGAGGACGCGTTCAGATTGTGCGAAATCTACAACCATTTCCGGTCTTCGCCAACCTCCTTATCGCGTCCGACATTCGCACTTTACCGACACAGGCTACGCGCAAGAAACATTGCGCGCTCCACACAACGATGATTCACGCGAGTAAATCTCGATAGTGATGTGGGTCAAAGAAAAAGGAAATTTCTCCCAGCCTATCTCTCCGTTACTCTTCACAATTTCTCATTACAGACTCGTGCATTCCTCGTGATAAAAGTCGCATGAAATCACCGCACCGTGGCACCAGCGCGTATACGCGTGATGCATTCCATAGGAAATGCATTCTGCATATTCTCTTTTGTAGTCAGTTGTCATTATGATCCTGCAATGTAAAAACTTTATTCGTTTCGTATCAATTTCTATCCACTTCTTTTGTTTCAAAACATTGATCAGTCACGAAGCTATAGCTGACTCTTCCTAGGTCCTGTTAGTGTCCGATGATTTATTATCTGAAACGACCACTGCATCAATTTGAAAAGATCAGGGACAAGTGACAACTAGGATACAGGAAATTCTATTACGAGATCGTCCGTCTTAAAAGTTAATCACCAAATCGTTCTCCAGGAGCAGAAACTTAATTCCACCATCGTCACTGGTATTCAATAATGATTATGAATAGATATCGCCAGTCATTATTAGACACGCAACGATTACGAGACGGCAGTATGTCATTTAGTAATTTCATGTTCCTTTCATTGAGGATGCAGTGAGAGTAACAATCTGTGGTTTTTCTATTGCACGCTGTTATTAGCGAAATAGTAGTCAGCGAACGAGAAAGCGAGCAGCCATAACCTCGTGCACTTGTGCAAATGCTTTTACGACGTTGCTAATTCTGTATTTGCTTTTAATCTCTAAACGTTTTCTACGTTCCATTTATAGTCGGACTGGCAGTCAAATAATCTCTACAATAATATGCAAACGTCCTAGTTTAACCAATCGTTTCCGTAGTCGATTTCCTACTTCAACGATCCTGTTGCGAACATAAAAATCGACGATGACTCGTGCGATTATAATCTTCGATCTGAATATGATGTCATCGCCGTATCCATCTCCTCGAAGGAAACCACTCGTGCTAAACAACACCGCGTCCTCATCATCGGCGGAAGATCTATCTAGATCCGACCTCGTTCCGATCATTAGCGGATCTCTGTTAACGCGACGACGCGTCACGTAGTTGCAAATATTATTATTTAGCGTCCGACATCTTGGCGACACTTATGACTCTACCAATTATACATCGGATAACGTTTAAGACGTATTTGCATGTTTCGTTTGGAAGATCTTACGTAACGATCCTCAACAGCTTCGCAAACCATTTTATATCAAATATTAGATTGTTGCATATGAGTAGAGAACGGATATTATGCATTTATGTCAAACATGAGTAGGTGCAATTTAAAAATTTTAGCTATTACGACCAAAAGATTTAATTTCCACGATACAGAATAATGTAATGATGGCTACCTTAATCATTAAATTTTATTTAAAAAGGAAGTTTGTTATGCAACAACACATTCGAGTCGAAACTGCATTGTCAATCTTTTACTATTTTTGCGTAGCTCTGGAACGATTCAGGAGGAAAGCGATTGTTGTATTCGACGCTTTCGAAAACTGTAAACTGCGCAAAAACATCCGCAGTCTATTAATGTCAATCCGTGGATAAATCAACGCGCCCGATGGGTGCTCGCAATGATCAACGCGAAAAAGGTTCCACACGCAATCGAAAGAACAATCGCAAACAATCGCGACCAGAAAGCATTCGCGTTCCTATAAATATTCAAAATGAATACTATTCTATTGTGTCCGATTCAATGTAAATATAACTAGCCGGCTGTGTGCACAATCGCATAGAACAATTGCTCGGAGGCCTGCAATTGACACTGAATCTTGTCAACGTTAAGTGACGGAGACTTGCATCACGTCTCAATCATTACAGTCTGTCTGAACGTCGCCTCGAACAGGTTCAGAGTATGTTCATAAAAGCCGAAGACCATAAAACGTGGACTGAAATTTCCCGCAAATAGACTTCGAAGTAATTTACATTTTTTCTTTTGTTCATATAACTCCATTGAGGTAATTCTCTGCATTTATTTTAGTAATCTAATATCTTTTTACCCTTAAACAAAGTTCTCTGTGTGTTCGTATAAAAAAAAGCGAACACATTTGTTTTCATATCAACATTTTCTTCACGCTCGACAGGTTTAATCAATGCATTTGCCTTGATCGTTAATCAAAATATTTTTACGTGCCAACGACTATAATATATAGACAGAAATGCCCTATAAATATGGTCTGAAATAATTTATGTTCGAGGTATGTAGCAGTTGCTGCTATAAATTCTTACTTCACAGACAGTATCCAATACGGCGGTCGTTACCGGTGTCCATACGCCATTGCTGTTGCTAGATCCTTTTATTTAAATATGCTGCGACAGTGAGGTCTATTTACTTCCGATTCCTCGTTGATTTATGCTTTTCGAATAATGTTGAGAAAAGAAGGAATATTATACTTCTTTCAATTATTGAAAAGAATAAGAAATTTTTATGGTACCATGAGAGACCCTAGTGTACCAGTTAATGGTTGAAGAAGTGAAAGCACAGCAGGTTTAATATTCTACGTGCTTTAATTTTTCCATAGTACACAGTATCAGAGATTTCGACGAGGTTTCCAAGATTAAGGTGATTACAGTCTACAGTTCCGATAAGGATCCGGTATAAAGGACACGGGAACAATAACAATGGCGTCTTGCCCAACGTCGTCGCCTTGACATCGGCGTTCCGGCACCAATTTTCTAAGAAAGCTGGTCGCGGCAAGAGTAAGAAACGAATCGGCTATGGGCACAGGTTTCAAGAACGAGCTTCTTGTTACACAAGAGCGTGCCGTAAACGACGTCTTGACCCAGGCCTAGCCTCAAAGACGAGAGCCTAGAAAACGAAGCTAGTAAACAGCGTAAAGGAGGCTTCATTCAAATTTCATTCGTCATACCCGACAAGACAGCGACTGATTACAATCGCGACGGCTGAAGAAAACGTTTCTGCCAGATGTTTGTGTGCGCGACGTAATGAAGTAGTCGACGTCGCGAGTCCAACACTATGGCTCTTTGTGCGTTCGCACAGGATGGAAATCCTCGGAAAGAAATCACTCCCGGAGATCTACAAAATTGGAGATTCAAAATACGAGGATTTGTACTAGACTAGTTAACAATAAAATATGTTGGGTGTTAGCAAAATGACCGAGGTCTTCCAGTAAGAAAACTATTAGAGTGAATTTATGGAAAAATTGAGTAGACGAACATTACTTCTGATTTATTGAAATTTTTAAAGTGGGAAGGAACTTCCCAGTTGACTTCTAAATTTTTCTAATAATTATTGCCTGCAGACCAGACCGTCCTGGTAGGTTAACTGAATTTTCTTATTCGCATAAACGTCGTTCTACTCGCTAGATAAATAAATTGTATATCTCCACCGCTACCACAACTCACATTACACGACCGCATTCAATCAGATCATTGCGACCAGTTAATCCTTCAAAGAAACTATTTAGAAAATTAGATAAGCGCCTCCGCTAGTTCTCCAAAATGGCGTTGACACGTCGGCCATGTTGAGTACTCGGTGTTCCGCTCTTCTCCACGGAATATTTCGCATCGGGAGCCCGTTAAGCACACAACACGTCCGGGAAGATGTTAATATTTCTCGAGAGCAGGACGCGCGGGAGTGAAGGAGAGGATTGCAGGATGAAAAAGAGAAGAAACAGAGGCACGCGTGCGTATGACGTGTCTCCTGCTTATTTCCCGGTAACGCAGAGATTGCGTAAACACGTACGCCACGTATTTCTGGACAGGTAAGCGAAACGAGGCTGTTTTTTACGGCGGCGGTGCATCCTTCCCAGGGTGCACCGGCGTCTATTTACGATGGAGCTCGGCGAGCTGAAATTTCCGGCTGGTTCGCCCGTGACGTGGAATGTCTGTGATACGGTACCGGACACTAGAACTAATCGGTTCTAGAGAAATTCGTCGAGGGAAATTGATGGGATTGAGGAAACGCTGGCCGGAGGCGAGCCGAAGCGATAACCACTGTAGATTGTGTACGCTCATGCTAATTCGCAGCGTTAAACTTTCTTTTCTGTGCTCCTTGCTGAAAGTCCCGCGCTTCCCCCCATGACTATTCATCTGTCATGAACATTTTCCTTATAAAAAGGTATGTCAAGATGTTTTACAGTTGTTTATTAAAAATTGCTGTTTTTTCTTCTATTACTTTGTCGCTGCCTACTTTTTTTCATTAAGCCCCAAGTATAGAATTGAGTAGAATATTTATATGGATTACAATATTTCAGGAAAGAATCAATGGGTTTAGGGGAGACGATTTTGCGTCGAAAATAATTCTAGTCTTGAAGATAAGGGTAGCAGACTTTTCTTTTACTTTTGTAGTAAGATCCCACTACAGTTCCATCAAATCCGACAGCGACGCTTAGGAAAGACGTAACAAATTTTCATTTGTCGAGCCATTTGTTCTCGTTATTAACGGTTTAATTAATAGATGACTGTTGATCTACGATGAATACATAAATTTTCAATTTCAACGGTTATTAATATCCGCGAGCCAGCCCCCGAGACAGCTTTGTATACCTTTCGTTAAACAGCGATTATGCAACGCGAGGATTACGCTCGCGCGTTTATAGAGAGGTCGGCAAATATTCTTCTCGCGGCTAACAAGAAAATTGCTTACCGTGCAGCAGCTTCTCACGTTCACTTATCCTTATCTGTCACCGGTTACATTATCATTCGCATACTACCACGAAAATATAAAAACAGAAGAGTATATACGCAAAAAAAGAAAAAAAAATAAATCTGCTAAAAATAAGATGGAATGAATATGAAAATGAAATATAAGTAAAATAGCATGTATTATACATAAGTAGACTGCGGATCTTTATGCATTTATAGCACAACATTGAGTAAATGAAATACAAAATTGTTGGAAAATTTTAAAAATTGAAGATGATGATGTATGATTTATCCTCTATTAGAATCATCGAGGGAAGAAATAACATTCAATTTAGTTTCTATTTCTAGCAATCAATGCAGTCAATTAATTTTTATTTTGCGTAAAGATCCGCAGTCTAATTATAGGTAAAAGTAGGCTTCAACGGCTGCAGTCCAATAATGATGTTTCATACGTTAATTGCGGCAATTACTGAGCTCATTATGTATCACCTGCAATGAATCAATGCGATAAATACCGTCCGCTCAAAAATAACCGGTCCCCGTGTTCAAACACCATCGGGTGGCACGTGTTTTCGCGAGTTCGGCTACTTTTTGCGAACGCGTCACGCGTCTATGTGCAACAGTGGGGGCTGGGGGGAGGGGAATGCCCGTCACTTGGTTAATTAGCAATTACACGCATATCTGCGTGTCTCGGATTCCAAATTAGAGCGACATGTTCGTGTCCGATGCACAATGATAAATCCACGGGACGCGCACACGCATAAGTGTCCCCAACGAGTGCATACAATAATGAGTTATTTAAATTTTCCTTGCAACACGCGACGCTAATGTGCAGAATTGCTCGGTAAATTCTGGCTTTTGCGACGCGTCCACCGGTTATAACTGATAAAATCGATGATAATGTGGTAATCGATGTAAATGCGGTCCACCAACGGGCGAGCGCCTACTTAATATTTGCGTTGCATCCGCGAATAAAATATACCGCGGAAAAGTTTTCCTAGTGTCAACTATACGAAAATCGTAATAATTGCGGATAATTTAATAGCCGAGTGCGTAGTTTCGAAACTCGTTCGCCGATCTGTAACAACGATCGTAAACTATACTGCTTCGACGAGAAAAATATTTATTTTTATCTGCTTGTTATACCGGAGCGTCAGACTTTATTTTTACACCCGTGTGTCATTCTTCGTTTCGCATAATGGTTCTATTTTAAAAGCAAAACGTCTTACCGCGATACAAAGTGTATGCATACTAAATCGGAAAATGCGTTATGAAATTCCAAAGTTCCAAAGAAAGAAAAATGCTCCATAGTGCATCATATCTGATACAGTTAACAAATCTGGTATGTAGTAAACTAAGAATGTGTTTTTTACTATTCTACACATTTGAACTCATTTGATAAAATGTTGTTTGAATTATTAAAAATATTTTTCTCTTAAATAAAACACAAAAAATCATGCAGTGAAGGGTTAAAAACTATATAACTCGGATAATTTTTATTAATCTCTTTTCGTTTTAAAAAATTACACATCTACTTCGAAAGTAAAAGGTTCGACGGTTTTTCTGAAAAAAAAAAATGGCTAAAGATCCGATCAAAAACGGTCTCGAGAACCAGAATACCCCCTTAAAGCATACGCTACAGAAGTGATACATCAACGCAATACATAGAATGCTGTTTCGGCGAAGGCGCGATCGAAGATAAAGAAAGACAAGAAGAGTGTTCGTTCACGTACCCGATGCGCGCATCGCACGAAGACCCGGTCCAAGGGGGACTTGGAGTCCTCAGCCTTCGTGGTCTTCTCCTTGCACCAGGCTTGGCCCATTTTTCTTCCTGTCCCGCTATTATCTCTGCCCTCTCTCCCGCCTCTCTATTTCCTCTCCGAGCTCCGGCGGTTCTCTCACCGATAACGCCGGATAATGTAGGCCATCCTGAAGACCCGTTCCTCGTGACCTGCCGCAACCAGTGCGAGTCTCTTCTCTTCCTCGCGAACGTTCCCCGTTGACCTTTTCACGGCCACCTGCCCACGGAACAGAGAGAGAGATAGAGAACAAAAAATCGGATTTCAGAGAAATCGGCGACAACTCGAGGCGATAAATCGATAGATAGACCGGGAACCCCGTCCGTGCCCGTGATTTAGAGGATCGGGGGATTCTAAGGGACAGCTAGCGAACGACGTTCCCAGTTTTATGGCTCGCCGAAAAAAGCCCGCTCCTATGTGGAGCAAACTTTCGCACATTTGTTTACGACCCGGTGCCTTTCGTCGATCATGACTAGTCTGCGGAGCTTCGTGCAAAATAACTTTAAATTTCGTTTACAAAATTTTTTTGAGAACGAGCAAGATGAGTAAATCACTTTCGAAAGAAAAAATTCATTTACGAATTGAGTGACCAAGCAATTCAATGCTGCAATATTTCAATCCTTTAAAAAATGTCTTCTGTACGATCACAGACTGAAACTTCATAAAAGAAAAATTCATTTATGCATTCTGTGACGCAACTGTTCAATGATACAATAATTTGAGCATTCAAAAAATGTTTTCTGTGCGAAAACACTGAAAAATCCCGTGAACCCAAAGACTCGTTTTGTAAAGCGATTAGCTTCGTTGTAAAAGGGTCATCGCAAGTGAGCGTTGAATTAGTGTAGAAGCAATAAATCGCTCCGCCACTTAAAGAGAAACCACTCGAGAACATCGTATCAGAATTTGACCAGTCAATTAGACGTACAATCTGGTATCATAGAATTAATCAGAAAAGTATCGTTTCTATAGTCAAATAGGTGTTTCGCAACAAGCAACACCTTACCAAGAAGTCGATTTAGCACTTAGAGACAATAAAATAAATTTATGTGAACGTATGGTCTCTTTGACCTTGCCTCTGAGTTATTGCAGCCATTCTGCTATAGCGAACTGTGTCTTATTAGCCTTCGCGGGGGTTACAATGGCTACCTTGACGTCAGTGATCCTCTTATCCTTCGATAATATTAATCAACATGTCGTATGTAGGCCGTGAACATTTATGCAAACATGCAGTTCTAATGTACGGTACTTGGAGAAACATTAGGTTCCATTCTACAAAAAATATGGTATTTATACATTGACAAATTATTCATTGGTATCAGCTGTACAAATTGGCAAGTGTGGATGTTCTTGGTCGCCTATCTATTGTTTTATCATTGAAATACTGTTTTGTTACGCCTTCTTTAGAATTTCTGGATAAGTAGCAGTCCACTTTTTGCTAATACTCGAGCTGCGTTTTGCACAAGATTTTTCGAAAATGGGTCAACGAGAATTACACTTACAGATTCTCAGAAAAAAGTCGGACACAGGTGAGGGTCACTGTTAACCTGGAAACCATTTTGAAAGCAGTATTATACTATTGTGTAAGCTGTTATTTATGGCTAATAAAAAGCATGTTGTTGCACGCATACTACAGATACAATTGGGAAAAGGCTCATTATGTTAGAGAAAACCCATTCTAAGCGTTCGAAATTGCGAAGTTTATTTTAAAATGGCTGGTATCTCAAATTATAGACTGTTAACGAGTTTTGTACAATAAGTTTCGCGGAAACAGACTTGTAAGTTATAGTAGTCGTTATAATGTCTGTCTTCTAAAGGAAGCTTCTTATCGGTGTTAATGCTATCGCCGTGAATTGCCGCATAGCACACTCCCAGCTATTCAACCATGCCGTGCATTATATCTTTTCCCGAGCAGGTGACCTTCTACCCAATGATCATCCAAAGAATGCCGGGAACACACCCTTTAACGGTGCATTACGCGTAACGTCATCGCTCGCCCACAGGATCCAACGATTTCCGAGCTGAACGGCTATAAGAAAATTAATGGGGGGGCTTTCCGAGCCAACCACTTGCAAAATATTACACGATTTACTTCGTCCTTCCGGTATCTCCGGAGAAAAAATTATTCTTTTCATACTTTAATCCAAATCGTTTATAAATAAGGTTATATTTCAGTATTTGTATAACTAACATAGATCTACAATACATATATTTTAAATTTTCTTTTTAAGGGCTTAAACAAAAAAGTTTTGAAAAGTGCCTTTTCTATTTTTTCACGTAACCTTGTAAATTATAATTTTTGGAAAATCTTTATTGCATATCATTTCGTGAACCAATGCTTCTAATTGATTATAAAAAATCAGGTCGTTCGGTACAATTATAAAAAAGTTATTCTATTTTAAAGGGCGTACGAATACTTTTCACACCCACTGTATAACATTATGATGATGTATAATATCATAATAATACGTATAGATTGAATCATATTAATTGAATTTTCAAGTAACTACTCGAGAAACCTAAAATCTCGAATGCCGTGTCATTTTATTTTTTGTACGGAGGGAATTGTTTAAAATTTTGTTTCTCACGGTAGAGTGAGGGGGTTCAGGGCGGATTTACAAAGGGAACAACGGCGTGAAATCACAGAGCGGCGATGCTTCACCGATCGAGCGCTGTAAATCATCCCCGCGCATTTGAAAGTCGTACTCTCGTTACCGTGAACCGTGTTCCACCGCGACGACGAACGGAACGCGAATTTGCAATGCCAGATCCAGAGCGTAACACAGAAAAATATGCGAGCCCATGAGTTAAGCTATTCCTGCATCGCGATAAGACATTCGCTGACGCCGATCTCTGCTGCATCCGCAATAGCCAGACTGCGGATTTTGATGCATTTGAAACGTGATTCTCCCGAAGCCCGCGGCACGGCAGATATTTTTTCACACTTGGCACACATTTGCGGGATTTCGCACCTAAATAAACTTTGCGATATTTTCACCACGCGAAAAATTTCAACGTTATGAAAAATATATCAGCCACCATGTTTGCTTTGCACTCTAAATTAGCAAACTATGTTTCATTTATAATGTCACGTTTTGGAGCAGGCCTGGGCAACTTCCGGTTCGCGTGCCGCAGACTCTTCTCCCCTCTCGTGGAGTGCAGGAGGTGAGAGGACAGCGGGGAAGATGTTTCCCGGGCCTGTTTTAAAAAAGGAATATCGGTGAATTTTCAACCCGAGAAACCTGAGGATGAGGATTTTCTAATAAATTATTCAGTAACAGTTTCAGTCTTAACAACTTATCTCCAGTAACATCGTTCAATAATTCCTTTTGGCACTTCCACTCGAAAGAAAACTTTTAATTTTCGACGTAGCGGAATCATTAAAAATGCTACTAAGAGGCTTCCAACAGTATTAGCTTGTTTAATTAAATTTTTCCAATTTTTGAAACAACGAATTGTTTAATAAATTATAATCCGTCACGTGTCACCTTCGTTGGAAAATAATGTTCATCGTGAGGCAGTAAATTTCACGATAACTTCTAAACTGTGATCGTTTCGATAAAAATGAGAAAGATACCTATCATACATTTTTATGAAGATACGAGACGGTAGTGTTTTTGAGCTTCATAAGGTGGAACGAAGGAACGGCAATTTATGGGCTTCGATCTCTTTCCGTCGAAAAGGAAAAATATGAAAATAGGTTGGCAGAAATTTAGACGCTCTCGGATTTTCCATTTTCTGCGCGGAGGAATTTTCTTTCGTTTTTTTTTTTTTTTTTGTTTTTGCACACAAATTGCCCAACTTGGTTGAAATTTAGGAGAGCCGGATTTCTGTTCCGCGGTGTGCGACGTGCGAACAATTCGGATCGCGGTGATTTTTCATTTTCCGCACAATCGAGTTTATACCATGCGCGAGATTTTTCGTTGAAGAGGAACCGAGTGACACTGCAATATTTTCCCCGCTAAATTAATTAAACCATAAGCATTCCACTGTCAAAAATGTAAATTGCCTATTCAGACTAGTCTCGCGAATTTGTTGCAGAATTTCTTAATCCCGTATTTATGACGCTGGGTATGCAACGCGGTTGATACTTAAATAAACGCTGTTTTATTTATCACTACATTTCCAGTAAAGGTGTAATCGCATGCATCGTACTTTGCGAATATCTAGGAAAATAAAAAAGAAAACTGTGTCGTATATTAAGAGCTTAATTAGAATCGAAATAATAAATTCGAAGGATCTCTAAAATTTATCAGGCTTTCAACTATACGAAATTTTTGGAAATTCTATCCGACGTGAATACATACAGGAATATTCATCTGTACTTCTTGTTTTAAAAGCTGTAGCTTGTAAGCAAATAATATTGAATGTTAAAAATATGGTACTTGTCATTTAAAAAGGTGCCATTTGCGAATCTCTTAATTTTGTCTCCGAATCATTGGATTTTTACAATACATTTTGAAGGTCCACTTAAGGGCTAACACCGAAGAAGAAATTCCGGATCGAGTGGTTCTGTCGACGCGCAACCTCCTCACCATGAATGGACAGGTATGTGGGCCCCCTGTATTCGTAATGGGAACGCACACGTGTAGCAGCACCTACGACACTGTGGTCACGTCATCGCAGTCGCGGGAATTGGCGAACACACGCGATTGTGTGCAACGCATAATCATGTTATTACACGTGACTCTTGTTCACCGTGTACTTGCTTTGCTTTGCTTTGCTTCGCTTTGCTTTGCTTTGCTTCGGCACTGGTCGCTTCTCTTCATCTGGCGTTTATCGGTGCCACCGGATCTACATAGACGCTTCTGCTGCGTGGCCACGTGAGAATAACCTTCGCGAGCCGCCATTGGACTATAAATGTTTATGCGACTACAAATTATCACCGAATTTCACAGGACGCCGCTTAACTGTAACACGACGGCTCTAATGAAATTTACAGTCGGTTGCAAAAGTCTGTACCCGTTCCAGGCAGTACAGTGTACTAACTAATTTGCTGGAATTATAAATTTTTCGAATTAAATGAGGACACGTCGACCTGTTGGGATGTTTGTACTCAATTTGTTTGCAAATATCTCGTGATTTGTCAGAAACTTCTCGAGCGCGGCCCGACAACTGCGGCTGCTGACAAAGTGTTAAGGGTAGACTCCCGCGAGTTTTACTCTGGAGAGTAGAAACGACAGCTATTGGATAGCGGTGCTACGTGTCCAGTTGAAAGTGATTTGTAGTGTACTGGGCACAGACTTCGAAACAATTCTTCGATAGAACTCTCTTTAATCCGAAATGAACACATCAATTTCTACGAAATTTACTACAACTCGTCAAAAAAAAGTCATCCAAATTCGACACTAGAAAATTCCTGCAGATGAAACTGATTTTCAACATCACACAACTTATTCTTATTACAATAATGGAACCTCATGAACTATTTCTACTTCTATTTCTTTAATCTCCCAATTTTTTTATGTTAGAAAATAGCTATATTTTCAGGACTGCTTTGTTAGTAAAATTACCATTGCAATTCCAAACGAGCACAGTTTGTTTCCGAATAAATCTGTTCAACAATATGTCACAGAGGAATCTCTACTTCCAACGACTGTAAAATGATTCGAAGTGGTCTCTTTTGATTGCTACCGTTAAGCATGCTAACACAGATTTCGCTATTCTAACGGTAGCCGTCGGTTAATTATGGTTCCTCTGTCCCGAAGCTAGTCAACGTCTTTTAAACCTAACGACGAGCGTCACAACATTCTGGTTAACGTATATTACGTAATTTTCCTCGTTCCAGTTTTTCCAAGTCGGGTTTATTGTCGAGACCACGTGAAGTAACGTTCCAGCCAGTAAATAGAGAGCTCGAGGTTGCGTAAATAGTATGTTAGTTTAGCGGAGCCGGCTGACGACCATGCAAATTATTCCGTACCACCTTGTCTGCAGCGGTTCACGATCATTTCTGGGAATACTCTAGTTTTCATGGGCAACGTCAAACACGATTTTTATTGCGACGCTCTCTTAAAAACCAACTGGACCAGAATGTCTATAACAAACACGGAAAGCTCGTGGTCAGAAAGCTGACAATATTTTTCTATCATGTTCAAAACAACAACATTCTTCTAACACTTATACAGGCCTTTGAAAATCGTGTTCATAAAAAAAATTGCGTTTTCTAATAATTACACAAAAAAAAAACATTTGATATGTATTTCTTAAAAATTCTACGCTATAATTTTAGACGATACCTTCTATTTTGAGAATAAACAAAATTGTTCATTTCGGATGGTTCAGTTTTTGTCAGCAATGGCGGCCGTCCGTGCATGTACCAATGAAAGGCCGTCTCAAAAACAGTTTTCAATATTTCGTTCCGAAAAAAATGGAGAATGCAGTGAATATTGATGTTAATATTACTGTAAAAAAAAACAGAATTTTTCACTGATTAGTTATCCTTAAAAGATTCCCGAAAACAACACGTTTTATGATATTCTACATTGTAATTTACGATGTAATAGACGATGTTCTGCTCAAAGAGTCTTTGACTTTCTACGTTCACGTGACGCGTTCACTCCAATTTCGAAATCGTAGTGAATCGAAAAGTGATTTCGCCGACGATCTCCATTCCGTGAGTGTGTTTTGCACGGAGAAGGCGCGCAAAAACAGAAAAAACAAACAGGCATTAAGCGCACGCGAGCGATTTATCCAAAACACGCGGCGTTTCCGCCACACGTGGGTGCGCAGCCGTGGAAACGGGAGAGAGACTAGCGAAACAAAGCGGGCCCCCGGTCGCACTTTCTAACTCTAAATCGTGCATCGAAAGTTGCACCTGCATCGCAACATCGGCGGAAGATCGATCGGCAAGATTTTTGGCGTCCAACAATGGCCGGCTTATGCAATCGCGGCCCCGGACGCGTTCAACCATGATCCGTCATGATCGGTGGATCTGTGAGAAAATCGTAAATCTTTTATGGAGGTTGCTCCGGAACCCAGATGCCCGCCGAAGATGCACCGAGTATTTGAATGCAATTACAGGAGGCTTTATGCCTGCAGAAAAATTTACAATCCAATATGGCGGAATTGAGATCGCGAATGATAACGAACTATTTACGTACCGAGCTGAAGATAATTCTGAGACGATCAGGGATCTGTGTACAAGCTATTTTCGACTGTGATTAGCGTTGTCAGCGAGCACCGAAACAGCATGTTTCAGAAGTCGAAATTTTTAACCGGCTTCTCAATAAATTTTAAGAATCCTGAATTTATTGTAGCAAAAGCGATAGTAGCATGTCTTGAAAGTAAACGCTTGAACAATAGAAAACTGTTGTTCTGCCTGAAATAATCGTAGAAAGTGGAGAGTCTCCTTAGACGGGGTAATCATTTGTCCCAAATGGCACTTTAATGTCGTAATTAGTGGAACGCAAAATATGAAATTTCGGTGCCCGTAAAGAAGATCATTAAATCGGCAATTAAAAACACTGTTAGACCTGTGGCAACGCTTGTTTCAGTCTATTTTGCATAGTCACGTAGCACCATTTTAATATGAACAGTTTAATAACGACATAACTGTGCCATTTTTTGGGACACGAGCAATTTGAATATTGATAGAATGGAAATTTAGTATGTGCCCGGCGACAGAGAGAAACGCAAGCAACCTACTCATCTTTACATAAGTGTCCGTGTACGGGAAAAAATCAATTTAGATTCGGTTCGTGCGGTTCGATATATGCAAATCATTCCGTTTAATCTGTTGTCTGGAGGCAGAAATCGCCGTTCTACGTATGTACTATGTATCGTGTGTAGGCATGCATTACGCAATTTCATTTTACTGCCCAAATTCACTTCGAGGGGTTAGAATTAGCATCCGAAAATTCGGCTGTATAAGACGGAATTATGAAAGACAGAAAAAGAATCATCGATTTCAATCGTATTAGACGCCAAAGGATCTCCCAATTAATAGCCCCAAAACTTTTCTTCCATCTCTAACAGTTACTATTGACATGTAAACAATTTCCACGAAATAAAACAGCCAATCTCGAAGCACCCAAGAACCGGTACACAAATCCCGAAAGTCTCTAAGCAAGACATGATCCTTGTCAATGAAGAAACCAGTGTCCTCTCATGAAAATCATCACTTGAAACACCGAGCAACGATCATCTCACCACCGACCGCGGACCAAGAGCACCCTATGCAACACCAGTTCACAGGTAAACAGTCCGCAGGAGCACAATTTGTGGGGTGGGGGGAGTGAGGGCACGAACCAGGTGGAATGCAAGGAGGAATTCAAGATCACCGGGTCGCCAGGGCATAAGATCGAGGAGGCGTCGACGCAGCTAGGTAGAAATTACGACGAGCTGTGAGAACCTCCTGCCGGCACTGGAGCTTAGACCCTGACCACGTACCTCTTGCTAGACGTCCTTAGACTCCCGCAGGAATCCGGGGAATGTCCTGGCTGATCGGTCGGCCTTGTGGCTGGTCGAGTGGGACCATTTGTCGGGGAGACGAACCGAAAAGCCGTTTTCGGAGCGGACACACACGCGGACAGCTCGCGGCAGCTGCCAGCTCTGGCAACTGGTACCGTACTGGTACCAGTCGGTCAAGCGTACGGCACTGTTAGTACGCGAGGACCGTGCATGCTGGACAGGTTGCGTGGTATCGTTCAGCGTAGACGGTCAGGTGGTATGCGTCCCGTCTCGTCCCGTCCCTGCCCGTCCCCGTAACGTCGCGGACATCGCACCAACACTGTGCACCAGGCTTAAGGCTTTCTAACCGCAGCCTCCGCGCAAGCGATACCGCCAAGCATCGCCGAAGAAATCCACCTCCGGGCCCCACGGCCTCCGCTACTCCCCACTCTTCCTCGCACGGGCTCCGTCCCCCTACTCCAAGATGTACTGGAGACCCTCCCCTCCACCTCTCTGTGGGCCCCCACTCAGGCCCAGATAATGTCTAGCAAGAATCCGGACTGTCCCGCGGCTTCTTTCTGGACGGGACCGTCCACCGGGCACCACTCAGGCTTTGACGGGCGTATGAGTGAATTGCTTCGAATCTTTGTTACACAGGGTGTTTCATTGAAACTGAACGTCTCGAGTATTGCTCTTGTCGTTGGTAATTGAGGAAATGTTTGAGGGTAATATTGATAGTAATCCTCTGCAGGTTTTTAATCTTGATTATACAGGGTGTTTCATCTAACTTGAGGATTTTCCTGTTGGTAATACAGAACATTTCCAAGGAAAGTTTTCCTCTGGAATGGTAAAGATTGTGGTAGGCAATAAATTATGTGCTTCAAGACTTCAGGATCGTTGATCTTCTTTTTTTTTTGTAATGGAACTATGCGTTTTTTGTGCTGTCTTGTAATAGCTAGGCTGGATCGAGAGACTATTCTATCTTGCCCATTTGTTATCCCCAGCTGTGATGATCATTTTGTTCAAGGGGGGATTTTCGGTGACTCGACCATCTCGGAAGTGTTTAAACCGGTTACTCCTTGGATGCATCATGCTCCACGGGGGTTTTTTATGAGGGATCGGAGATTAGACAGAATTTAAATGGACCGGTTGTCGGAGCCTTTATCTTCGTTCGAGCGTTCATACCTTTTCCATAGATGCACTTTTCTAAGCCCAACATATTTTTCGGATTATACTCTGAAACTTTTGTTCGCCAACTAATTTCAACGAATCATCTACTTTGCTCTCCAGTATATTTTCTAATTGCCTCACAATCAGTGTGTAATTTACTACGGCGTTGTTTATGGCGCTATAAGAAAATATTCTCACAATCTACGGGAATGATTAATGACATGCGGGAATTAATTTATCGCTTCATCAGCTGCACTTATCGGACCAAGAAATAGTTCGTGACACGTCGGTAAAGTTTCGCCGATGAAATACAAACTTTCTTGTTGCTCAAATACCTTTACAATAAACTGTTAAATATACTGGACTATTTCGTAAGAAATATTTGACGTACTAGTAATTTTTTAATAATGTAAAAGTATTCTCATTTGGGAAATTCTTAAAATAGAACATTACGAGATATCTGTAACGTTTCGTATTACCGCGTTTTAATTACTTTCACACGCATCGCGCGAAACACGCGAGCCCATCATAAATATTAAAATACTCGAAAGATTGCACCATATCTGCAAACGTATTATTAAATTAATATGCTCTGAGCCTTGAAAGTAATTACTGAAGTTCATAAAAACAAATATTTTCGTTTGCCGAGAGAAAGTCATTTTTTATCTTATTAAAATTAGCGGACACAGAATTCGCGGCACCCTAAGTATACGCAACGCGAAAGCACGAGGCTCGGCGGTGTTGCGTGCTCACAGGCACTTCGGAACTAACATTAACCATCGTAACATTACTTAATAGCATCAACACTTTCCCGTGACCCTATTAAGATACTGTCCCAATTAATGAACTAAAAATACTGTCACGGATACACGCGTTTTCGCGATCAGTCCAAAAGAATCAGAACATCAATATATTCATAATAATTACTGAACTGCAGAACTAGTGCAGGTATTATACAAAAAATTTAAATTATTTTTTAACCAGAACATATTTTTTAATCTCGACGAGAGTAAAATCTCGTTATGTTTGCGAGATGATAAATGAAAATGCAAGTTTCCATAAAACCATTCACTGTTTAATGACTACGATTTATATTTATAGAAAACAATAATCGATAGTCTAGTTTTTAAAAGTTTTTTAAATGATAAAAATTAATGGAGCTCAATATATGAAAAAATAGTCGTCATTCGCTGTTTAAATGCAATTTAATTTTGGCGTTTTCACAAAAGTGAATTTTTATAAAATTTTCGTAGACAGAGATTTTACAGAATTTTTAGAAAACTGTGCACACCGTGTGATCGATAAAACGCTTACAAACTTTTGTGACATTAATTACAAAGCTGATTGAAGATCTCGAGAGAAAGAGCAATGGAGTTTCCGAGCGTCATTATCGACAAAATCTTTCATACTTCCATCACATCAGTCCGACAATTGACTCGCCCGGTCCACATAAACGCAGCGTCCCCAAAGGGTAATTAACGCGAAGTTAGTGGCGGCAGTTAAAGTGCCCTGAAATTGGTTTCAGCTCGGATATGTTCGTCGACTGTCCTAATCGTCGGGCAGGTTGTCGGCAGTCTCCGAAAAGGTCTTCAGTTTATCCGGCAGGGGAGCGAACCCCTCGAAAAGCCATACATTTTCCTCTCTACCTACCTCTGGTCATTTTCCGACTATAAATGCACCTGCATCGTGCTGGACCGCTTTAGTCTGTGATCGTCCTCGAGAGCACCTTCGAAATCTGTGAGAAGTCTTCAAACACCGAGGTTTTTGAAAAATCGAAGTATCGGAGAGAGAAAGGTTGGACCATGAAGAGTGCAGGGAGCATCGCGTTAATATTCTTAACACTAATTTCCAACGGCTTGATGTTGGATCTGAGCAAGTTCTGGGCGATGAATCAAGCGCCGATCGTGATGGAACCTGCTAGACGCATTGAAATCGTCACGTGGCGTCAGCCTGTCTGCCTGATGCCAGCTCAGGGTGTTTCGCCTTGCTACCTGGGACTCCGAAAGCTTCAAGACGAGTACGACAGAGTCAGTGGGAAAGGTGTTTTCCAGGAAACTAGATCAAGTGCATCATCGCAAGAAGAAGTGCTGACATCTTCGGGGACGGATGTACCTTCTGCTAGCAACCTTGATACCTTGCAATCCTCCGAAGGCTCTGAAGAAGTTGCGATCGGCAGATCGCAATCGAGGACGCCAGAGTTGACGCTGACAGAGGACAACATCGAAGAAAGGAGATACCTAGGCATCCGAGGAGAAAACACGCCGAAACCGCAGCAGATCTACGTCTCCAGGGTCATAAACGCGCCGATGACTGCCACCCTGGTGGCGCACACCTGCCTACCTGACATCGGAATCCCATTGTGCCAGGACTACCAACCCATCCAACCCTCGAAACCAGTTTTCGACTCGCAGCCGGCGGAAACTGGGACTCCAACGATCAGCAACAAACCAGGCAATTGTCAAAATCCAAATCACGTCTACCATGTCAACCAGAATTTTGCTACCACCTCACACGATCCCATTGTCAAGCCGATTCCAACCAGGAAACCAATTCTGCGACAAGAATCTGGTTTGGTGCAGCCAGTCTGCCACTCCTGCGTCCAAGATGGCGTCACCTCGGTGAAGCTCGGGCACGTTGTCATCTCGAAACCCGGGGGTGAAGTTGTCGAAGCGAGGCCTCTGGCCACTGGCGGCTCGCCGTTCCACTATTTCGACTCAGCTTCTCATCTGGATCAGCAGATAAAATCGGAGTTCAATATCCAACTGTCGAAGAACTCTGGATCTGAGGTCGAGGGTCAAGCAGTCGACGAGAGGCCTCACACAGATGCTCATAAACTGGATCAGCTGATAACAACGTTCAATATCCCATCATCAAGGAACTCTGGATCCCACGAGATCGAAGGTCAAGGACCTGAAGCGGAGTCTTCAGAGCGCAAGAAGAGCAAGAACACGATCGTCCAGACGGTCCATCACGTCATTAACACGGCGGGGAAGTTGCCCATCGTGCAGAAGGTGCAGAATTTTCTGCAAAGACCAATTCACCAGGATGGATCATCGGAGGGCTCAGCTTTTCTGGGGAATATTTTCAGACCGATCAATTTGTTTAATCGTAAGATGGACAGCACGATGTCGAGACCCGAGTCTTCGACCCAGGTTGTCCAGACTAGTTCGGTATCTTCAACGTCGGATATGGAAGGGTCCACGAACGTGTCGGTGATAGAGATCATGGAGAAGCCAGCGATCATGGATATTCTACATAAGCCGGAGAACAATATATCAAACAGCCCGGGATTGCTTGATATTTTCGAGAGCGCGCGGCCCGTGGATAACGTGAACGCGGAATCCTTGGCAAAGCCCACGGAAAAGCCGGGATTGCTCGGTGACCTGTTCGCGAATCCTGTCGGGCCGATCGACGCTGAAAATGGAAAAGTAAAACCCGAGGGAAATTGACAGCGTGACGGTGCCCAGTAAATGATTATGAGCGATATGCAGATAGGTATTCAAGTGTGAAAAAACTGTAGCACCACCGACCACCCCGTGATTTAATCTCTGTAATACGTCATAGAAGCGCGGAACGCGAAGTTTGCCGGCCTCCGTCGCAGCCCATTCATCATTTTCCTCCCTAATCCAATTTTTTTTCGCGAAATAATCATGCTCAACCCTTAAGCGAACTGTCGGGGCTGATGCGGCGCCACTCAAATTCATGCTAATAATTATTCAATGCGTGTGACTACTAATAATATAACTATCTGTGAGTTTAGATTGAATTTTACGGTAGGGATATAGATATATATCAAATTTTGTAAAATAAATCCAACATTTATTAAAATTTCGGAAGATATACAATTCAATGGTGTCGGAGGATGTGCTCTAGTGATCCTTAACTTAACGTTATCTCTAATATACACCTAACAACAGTTATCTACAATCTAGCTAACATCTTAACGTACGTATCACATATGCAATTTACGTTCACGGTCCAAATGAAATCTCTTCAGGCGACGCGCGCCTGAAGTTGGAAATCTTACATCTATAAACGTTGAAATTCATGCAAACGTCCCTGTCTCCTGAGATCAATGGAAACACTCCGAGCTGAACGTGTTCCAACAGCGAGGGCAGAAGTTGGAGCCATAAGGAAATTAGCATTAACGATACACGTTGACGATTATTTCTCGGATACAGTAATTACCTTCACAATTAATCAGTTAATTAATCTCGACATTTAACTGGCGAAGTATTTGATCAATATTATTTCACATCAAGATCCGCTGTCTAGTTACTATTTTCAGGAGGGAAGTTTGCACGATTTGTCAGAATAAGGAATCGTGTCGGCCCGATTTTCCGTGGCTCGTCGGGATTGGGGGATGTACAAGGCTGAGAAGCAGAAGGGAGAAGCGGGAAAAGAGACGGGGAAGAAACGAATGCCGGTGTCCTCGGCTGCTCGCGCGATCGGCTCGAACCCTACCACTTTTCAATCTGTCGGCTCGCCTCCGCTGACAAATTTCGTTCCAAATTTCAAACGGGATCGGAGACGTGGCGAGCCCGAGCAAATTCTCCGAATCTATTTACTCTAATATTTCCGTAGCGCGATCACAAAAATTCATGCCGCTTGTTTCCTGCGCCCGATCCGTTTCCCAATCAAGATCAACGACCCCTTTATCGACCGTAAAAGAATTCGATTCCTTAACTTAATTCTTTTACAACCCTGTAAATTCGTTGCAATTTGTCCGATGAACATTTGGTATAATATCGAGTGCGTAATGTTGTTTAGATAATTCTTCTTTAAGTAGCATCAACATCTTTAATTAGCGTCAACATCTTCTTGTGTATCAGTTTGTCAAATTTCATCGAGCTGCGAACAAAGGGTGGACGTGAAATTTTTTGTAAATTCCGAATATCGCCACGGAAAGACATTCAAATTGTCTGGAACCTCAGAATCAAGGGGGTGTCTCCATTCTAAGCTGTCAATTTTAAACAATTTACGCGCTATAATAAAAAATGACGTAGTCTAATTTTTATGCCATTATCTTTATTGTTACTTGTACGATTATTGCATAGCCCCTGCTACTTGTAATTAATGCAATAATAGCCTAACCATTTTCGATCTCAAAAATTTCAAATTGATAGCTCTAACAAGGGAAGGACCCCAAGTTTCCGACTTCGATTTTGACCATTTTTTGTGAGACGATAGGTGTAGTTAGGTGTAGTTACTCAATAGTTTTCAAGATATAAACAATTGAACTTTCATACCTTGCTGATATACCGTGATTTGCAGCTCAAGTTTTCGAAGTTCCATTAGCCGTGTAAGCAGGTTGCGTGGAAGTTCAATTGTTTATATCTTTAAAACTATTGAGTAACTACACCTAATATTTTGCAGACATTATCAGGGATCCATGTACCATCGTCTCGCAAAAGATTATCAAAATCGAAGTCGGACACTTGGGGTCCTTCCCTTGTAAGTGGAACTACCCCCTTAAATTGTGAGGCAAGGGGTTAAGGAGAAAAATGAAAATTGTCCATCGGTGGCCCGGGGAAGTATCTAAAGGCTAGAAGCTTCGATAGTCTTGGTCTCTCTCGTCCTCCTGAAGTTCTTCGCGATGATTTCCGGCGAGGTCAGCGGATCGTTCGGGTCTACCCCATTGCTATTCTGCACTCTTTGCGGGCCGGGTCCCAGAAGAAGATCGTTCGAGTCGCCACGATTTGCCGGCTTGTTAGCCGAGTTCCCTACGATCAACTTTCCTACGTTCAACTTCTGCACGTTCGAAGGACTCGGAGTTGTCGGAGCCTTTGGAATTGCCAGAATCGCGAGTGGATCCTCTTCCTCGCCTCCGCTCGGTTCCTCGCTCGGCTTCCTCCTGTCGATGACCATCATCTGCCAGCGATCAGCCTCGTCCGAAAATTTCGCGCCGAAATTCCGCGACTCTTCGCCGAGCGATTTCGCGTTACGCCGATCCTGGACGATCATCCTGCGACTCGTATTCTCGCTGAAAGGATTTCGCGAGTCGTTTCGCCCCGAGGACGTTGCGATTATTTCCCTCTCTTTGTCCGTTGTTTCCGCAAGCTTCGCTCGGCTGCCGGGACCACGCCTGCTCGAGGATGAGATGGTCTTACTGCTGGCGATCCCGTTTAGTATCGTTTCCTTCGACGTCGTTTTCGTAAGCTCGTGGCCTTGATCCTTTACAGCGGGGACGCGATGCCTTCTCTGAAACGAAAATGCGAGGGACATCGTAATCCTGGAAAGTTCGAAAATTAGGTGAAACCAAAGTTTTAAGGTCAGAAGTTCAGAGGTTTTTAGTTCAGGACGAATGTTAACGTGTTGACGACATCAGGATTCTAGATATAGTTTCCGGAGTTGCAAATATGTAATTTAATTATGTGCATATCAAAAGTTTAAGTCTATATTGTTTATTTGTAGTAGACTTTTAAGAGAGTAACAAGGTGCCTGACTCGTTAAAAACTATAAAACTTTATTCAGAAAAATTTTCGTGTTTAAAAAGACCGATTTTAGCACCTCATAACTTCTACACTGAAAAATATTGAGCAATTTCAAAGTTTTGCAATTTGCATGAAAAGAAAAAAGTTTTCCGTGTTTGTTTTACTAAATCCTTACTCACGTCCGAGCTGGGACGCTTCGGCCGACTTGGAAACAAGTATGGCGCCTTCGTCAGACCCTCTATCACGAATGGCTCGAACAGTTCTACACGAACGATCTTATCGTAATGATCAGACTGCATAACGTCCTCGCAGAATGGCATCAGGAAGCGCAATCTACCAAACAATTTCACAGTCATTCTAATTCTAATTTAATTTAACAAACTAGAAGAATTAGAAGCATACCTATCAGGCTCCGTGAATAGGCAATTTTTGAATGCGTAGACGACGATACGCGTGTCAGGTGCAATTTCAACGATACTTCTTTTGCGCAGCACTCTATTTCGATCAGTAGACGGCTCGGAATCGCTGTTTGTTCGATTGATTATAAACTCTCCGCTCGAGTTCGACCACCTGTAGTTAGAACAATAATACTGGATTATTATCAGTTTATCTAGCCGCAGTTATTTTGTATTCTAGCAACTCATAGACTTGTTGAAATCATTATTGTCGAAATTATCATCATTGTTGAAATCATTATTCAATTTAGATCCCACACGAAGAGTTATTCACCTGATGATTAGATCGTGAAGTTTTATGTTCGTTCTCATTTCTGAATACTTCACAGAAGACTAAACAAGTAAAAAGTTTATTGTGTAGACCAGTGCTGGGCACGATTGGGACGAAATGAATTTTTTAAAATAAAGTAGTTCCAAAGCGAACAAATGCTAACTAGGCTTCTGAAGTGTCAATATGTTAATAAAATTACCATTTTGGATCGCAGACCGGAAGTTTAGTGTCCACGAAGAGGCACTGGAGCTCCTTGAAGTCCGAATCATCGGACACACTATTCCTCTTTGAGGAATCTTCCTTGTTGCGCGGGAAAGCTTGAGTGGTCGAAAGCATCAGGATAAACAGCACAAATGCCCCGACAAAATGGCCCCTGCTCATTTCCATTGTCTGGCGAATAAGTGCCCTTGCATCCACAGAAGCGTCTGCAATATTAATAATCGTTCGTGTTAAACTTATGAATATTTTGACATCATTGCATCGACTGAGTCATAAACGTATTCTTAAAACCAAAGTATTGGGTATTATATATATTTGTTGTCCTAGATTCTCTTTGAAGAGTCAAATATCTCTTCCCCGAAATATCAAGAAGTTCAACGACACCAGCGTGAAAGAAGAAAACGGAAATCATAAATGTTCTAGCACCATTGAAAATTCAAAGTCTCGAAAGAAAAACGTAATCTCCCGGCGCTGATTACGAATTCAAGATCAGTTCCTGCAGCAAGTTGCTCTTGCCTTGACGCTCAATTTCACGGTTTCTTAATTGTAGTGAAATTACGGTACACTTTAATAACGGAAGAGGTAATGGGAGCGTTTCGAGAGATGTTTCCACGGGTAATAATTCAGTTTTGTAATAAATTTCGTTATTAAGCAGGCGAATTTAAATCTTTCGAATTCACACGGAACGGCCGAGCCATAAATACGAATTACGGTTTCAAACAGGGGATTTCTACCGAGAGGTTTTTCCTCTGTCGAAGTAGAACTATCCAGGAACCATTATAATAATGGCAGCCACATTGAAATCACTGGCTTTTTTCTCGCAAAAAAAATGTATACTTCCAAAACGAACAGAAAGAATTTCATCCCTTCACTGAACGTTAAAATATGGAGTTGTAAAATTTTTTAATGAAGTGAGCTTTTTGAAATTATTTTAAAAATGCGAGAAAATATATCCGTTCCTAATGACGTCACAAGCTGAACTGATAAACGCAACTTAAAAAATGAATTTTTTAAATTCATTTCATTAAAGTGCGTGAAAGAAGTCACAGAGTCAGATGCTCATTGCTTTTTATTAAATACTTTGTTGTAATATGTGCATGTTAATACATCAACAGCTTCAATTTTATTTGACCGAACAATTTTATTTCGCACATTCACATTTCCAAAGCTAAAATCGAGAGTAAGCGATCGAATAATATTTAACGAAGCACGTCACCGAAAAATGAACTGAGAGTGACAGTAACAAAAATATTCCACCGCCCACGCTTCGTTTCTAATTGAATCGGCAATCCCGAAGCAGATTGTTCGCTGCAGAACGAAGTTTAACGAAGTAGTTGCGCGCGGAGTCGCGCGAAGACGAAGACTGCAATGGAGAAAACTGCAACTCAGTGATTTTAATTTTCTCCCGAAACTGAAAGGCGAGCCTTTCGACCGGAGTTTCTTCCGGTGACGGCGACGGACCGGCAATCTTTTCGAGATCAAAGAACCTCAAAGACCCGAAAGGACCTCGTTACGTGAAGACGACGCGTTTTGCGAAAATTCTCTCATAAATCGTGACAGCCGAATGAATGGTGACGAAGCCAGGGTCAAATGCAGGCCAACAAATTCCGAAGAAATTCGCGGCGCTTTCGCAACTTGACGGGAAACATTTTTGAATGCCGGCGACACCCGGCTCTTTCAATGGCCGAGCCTTTCCACCACTTTCTTAGCTCTCGCAGCAAGAAAATTAAAACTTCGAGTCCGCCTCTATTACCTGCGTGCACCTGAAGCACTTCTTTCTTCCGCACGGAGTTCCATTGTGTTCGAAATATTCTAGAAATAATAGTAACTGTGCTGCAATGTTTATTTCTTTACCGGAGTGTGCATCCGTTTGTTATTTCGTATGCAGTTCTGTGAAATCGGAGAAAAACGACTTCAACAGTAGTTACAATATTTGATACGAAAATTGTACGAAGTACGAACGGCATGAAAATTAATTTGTTCTTTCGATAATTTCGGTAAGTCTAAAATTCAAATGTCTTCGCAGCAGATTCAATTTTCACACACACAAATCTGTAATAGATTCATTCAGAAATAAATAAATGATTTGATGATTTTACAATTTGAAATGAGTTGATATTATCGTAGTTCAAATATCGACGATTTCTCGAGAATCCGAAACTTAATGTCCAAATACTTTTTGGATGCAATGTCTAGAAAAAAAAGACCACAATATGTTTAAGACATTTTCCATAACGACGCTATCATAAGGAATATATTTAGGTTGTCGATCTCGGATGGAACACGGTGTGCTTGCAAGTACAGGTAGCTAATTGAAAGAGAACACAACGGTACGCTAATCCAAAGCGATATAGCTGGCGGAACTGGCGTGAAACAGGGTGTTTCGGGGGGCGAGAATGAATCTGTCAGTATTCGGGCTGGGAATCGTTAGATCGCGGTCCATTAATCAAACTTTCAAGCCTATAATGTAGCAAAAATTTCACGAGGCCGCTGGTGGCAGCGGCGGCTAATTCTCCATGGAAAATCGGTTAACCGTCGATTAAACGGCACGGGGTTGCACACGGGATTATTTAACGTTCCGCCGTTTATAATAAACAGAAATCGGGCGCGCAGAACCGGAAAATGAATTCAGGCTCGCCCGCGCCCCCGCCGATTAGTTTCGCCGGGCTGTTTGAGCGATTTTTAATCGACAGTTTGGCGAGAACGAGCCCGGCCGCGTCACCGCCGCGCTCCACTTATATAATAAATAATTAAAGTCGTGTGGAGAGGGGTGGGGAGCACGGTCGTTCTGTGCCGATGGTTTATTAATTCCGGCAATTAAACGACTGGGGGCCGGCCAGTGTTTAAATAAACGCGGGCTAGACGATACCAGGGGAATGTAACGACACCGCTAATAGCGAGTTAACAATGATAATTCGCCCGTTATCGCGGCCAAAGTGGTACAGCGCAGATAGATCGTAGGAAAATGGGTGGAAAACAAACCGTTCCATCGACACGCAACGCTGACCCCTTTTAAATGTTAAATGGGGTAAATACGATTGATTTCGAGCACAGCCGACGACGCGACGCGGATAGAGAACGAATCGATGTGGATCCGCGATTTTTACCGAACGTTGTTGATTGATCTTCGACTCCCGATTAGACGAGTCACTTGCCTCGTGAGGAAATGCTCGAACTCGTGCTCTTTGTGTTTTACAAGCCATTTTTCTAATAGATAGACAAATTGTGAAGACATTTTAGGTCACTTAGTACACGATATTCGACTTATTAAAATTACGAGAAGGACAAACACATTTTTTTTCAATTTCTATTTCTCACAAGTGACATGCAACATTTTTATTTTGCATGAAGAAAGTATAAATATTGTTTCGTTATCTTCAACTTACCAAGCCTGTTAAATATAAATTTATACTGCTGCAAACTAGTTCGAAAAAGCAAATATTGTCACGCCAGCGAAGCCATGTTTAATTTTTAAAATTGTACATAATGTATAAATTACTAATTGGAACATACGGAGGCCCGCGTACCGACTCTAATTAGGTAGTTACTTCTACAATTATGGTAATTCGAAGTCAATTCGACCAAAAATTCAATCCGCCATCTTGCCCGCGATGCTGGCTGTCCCTGAGTAGCGTAATTACCAATTACAGCTATCTATAATCAGGAATGACACCACAGTCAGCCATAAAACCACAACACCGTAGCAAATGGAACAATCTACATTCAATTACGATCAGCGATTTGCAGCTCATGCATCGTAATCGAATTCGAATCAATCTATTCCACAAAATGCATTGCATTGCACTGAAATATTTCAAAGATCTCCAATTCAATTCCCACCAATTTACCAATTTTTTACCTCTTTCAAAAGTCAAAGGAGTGGAATTAGTAAAAAACCACGCTTATATTACAATGCAATAAAAAGGAGAAAATAATTTTTTTCCTGGTTCTCCATAAAATACCGAGAATCCAGTAACATGATTAATAATATTTTCCCCAAAATTTTAAGCGATTATTGAAAATTTCTTCTGTTATAAAATTAATGTCGGAGAATAGATAGAAAAATGTAATATAAATTTAAATATAGAATTGCCATTAGATGACATATATAAGCGTGGTTTTTTTAAAAAGTTCTTTTTATATATTGTATTTTCTTTTATTGTCATCGGATCAAGCGTGTATAAAAAATTTCAGCAGGATTGGACACACACTATGGGAAGAGATTTAAAATTCGATTACACACGATTTGTGTAAAAAGGTTAGAGAAACATAATTTTGCATATGAAAAAAATTATTGAATATCCCTTGCGTTTCAACCATTTTGAAGTGCATATGCAATCCTCGAGAAGACTCGCGACGTTCAATGTGTAGAATGTCAGAGTCGCGGCGCGCGATCGAAGAACGAATCGCGCGCGAGATATTTTGCATGAGCGATTTTATTGAAAGTCTACGCGACGCCCATTCTTCATACTTTGCCCCTAAAAATGCGAGTTGTGCATAAACACCGTCAGATACGGGCTCTGTCCCAGTTTCTCGATGTAACGCACCGCGATAATAAATTCAGGTTCAGGTTTCGAGTCGAATCGCCCGCACATTTTCCACGTCGCCCCGGAAATCCATCGCGATTTATTTATGTCGGAACGTTGCCAGGTTTATTTACGAGCTGACGCGATGTCATAGACAACGGAGGAACCTGTTGACCAAGATCAAAGGGGTTCGAGCGCCCGACCGCCCTCTGCAGAAATAATTTCCACGTGCCCAGGAAAAAGGCGACACGTGACTCGGCCAATAGTGTCGCTATCACACTGACCAGTCGTTCCAGATGACATAATGATTCCGTTTACACGCCGACCGAGCCGAACAATCCGCCTTTCCGATTTCTACGGCCGATTCTCTCAAGCAATTCTCGAGGAAACTGTGTCCTCTTTGATCGGCACGATTCGGGAACCGAGAAGCAATTTAATCGATCGCAACAGTCTACTTGCTGGAAGTGATCTGGATTCTTTGTGATTTAATTAAATTTAATTAGCAGAACATTTTCGCAAAGTGAAATATATTTTTGATATTGAATTTAACTCCGTTGAAATTAATCAAGTTTCTTTATTAACTCGGTTAAATTTTCAGAAACATGATTCACCGAACACAAACTTGGTAAACGAGTTTCGGGTATTAAAATTGTTTCCAGAAAAATGATTAGGACCATGGATACCACATTGGAACCTCCGTGGAATAATGGATGGTGCAGTGCAAGTCTCCCTAAGGTTTATTCTTGCCGACTGATAGAAACGTACGGAGTTCGTCGACAAGGGAATTAAAGCCAGCAAATTGTTTACAAAGTCCACAGTACTGGGGGCTTTGCATGTAACACCGTAGCAATACTATAGAGAATTCAGCGGAGAATGTTGCAATTCAAAGGCAACGTTCACACGCAATTTTGCCGAAAGTTTCAAAATTCAATCACGAATTGTCCAACACAGTGAACGTTAAAGGAGTTGCACCCTTCTGGTCTGCAACGCGATATTTCAGTCTACGGATGGACATTTTTCCTATAAAACTGCAAAACCTTTTACTGCTGAACCTCCGCGTACACCTCTGTTTTAACAATATATCCAAACTTTCGGACCGAGAAAAAAATGAATACTGACGTTGCTGCGAGCGATCACGTACATCCGGTGCAGTATTGCTCATCCGACACGAACAATGATTGCATAAACAATTTATTTTATGTAGTACGAGTGTAGCTGCAGGTAGTAACACGATTGGAAAATGCAGAAAAAGTTGACACAATGGCGGTATTTCGAAAATTGAATGAATGTCGCCTGTATTGAATGCAGTAGGTTGGTGCAAATGAAATATCATTTTAATACTACAGCAAAGCCTTGATCTAAGAAAACACATGTGGCATACGAGGATTTTTCTTAGATCAAGGCTTTACTGTATTTCTACGAAAAGTGCCGAAAGACAACTTTTGAAATTTTATTATTTCCTTCTTTGATTACACACGATGATAATCAGTATTGAAATTGAATATTTTTGTCGAAGTAAGCGAGATGGATCAGTTCCGCTGTGAATATATTGGATGATCGGAGCCCGTTAAAATCGAGGGAACCTTTTCCTCGGGTAAAACAGCGATGCAATTAACGCGGCGCCACGATCAGTGTGAAAAATCGGCAACGACTCGGAAGAACGACCTGCCGTCCTATCTGACGGGGATATTCCTCGAATAACAAGCTCGTGTTTACCCGGGAGCCGTGCCACGAACTCGAGGAGGAAGCGTCGACGCCATGATAAAACGTGGAATCGTATTAATAGGTCTGCATTGTTTAGATACAAACGGTTCCCGATATCAGCGCGGCCGCTGAAACGCGCGATTTCGATTCGCGTGCTTAATCGTCGCGCTGCACAATGGCCCAGAATCACATAAACCTGGACAAAACTCATGTCTCCGTTAATTGCGTATGTAAAACCGTACAAACACTTATCTTAAAAAATTTTATCGTCGATGATCTTCCACAGAATTTAAGATTGAAGCCTCCTCCTCTGTATAATGGTACAAAAAATCTTGATGTACGAATATTTTTCACTGTTTCATGGAATAAAAATGAAGACCAAGTTCGGCAAGCCTACCTAAAAATCAGACTCGTTCAATTAATAACAAATAGCTCCTGTTAAATTTCGAGTTTATCATGCCAGCGCACCTCGAAGACTGCGCGAACGATGTGGCCGCCATTGGAAATTGAAACTCGATCGATGACTACCTCAAAGGTATACTCTGCGGGAGTATATTACTCGCGATCCCGTGAATCGAGATTGGGTCGCCATTTTTAACCACCGCTGCGATCCTCGGTTGAGCTATACATTTGAAATAATATTGCGAATATCAAATTCGCTTCTTCCTTCCCCCGTGTTTCATTTCTTTATTCCTCGTCACAATTTATTTCTTCCTTTGGATATTTATTTATCGCTTGTAGATCCATTTATTCGTCTCGATAAAATTGTATTCTATAAATTCAACAAGCTAGGGTACAGAAAAAGTCAGATTGATTCGTTCTAAATTTTCTCTTTCGACTCGTAACGGTGCTTTTGTACAAGGAAACAATGAAAGCCAAATAAAATTGTAACAAACGTGCTAACGTGATTTTTCTGAAAAATCGAAATGAATCGCTTTGACTGGCTCGGTGCTTCTAGTGCTAAGAAACGACCTCTGTTTCTATTGCACGAAGTTGTAAAGCTGTCGCCATGAAGGCGACATAATGTACCTACCCCCTGGTGACCATTGTAAACTCGGGGAAACGTAACTTGGAAATAAAGACGCTTTTCAACAGAAGAAGCCATGATTGTACGAGTAACACGTCGTTAATGTAGCCAAATTACTACGAACCTCATTTTTCATCAGTCTATTCATTTTATTCCAGAAAAATGGATACACATTATTCACGCAGTCAGCCATAAATATAACACTAAAATATCTGGCGAAACGTAGACTTCCTAGACGCAACAAACTATCAAACCGATGTAGTCTGAAGACACCAAGAGGTAAAAGTTGTAAAAGAAAATTTGGCTAAACATTTCAATATAAACATTGCTACAAATTATCAGAGTTGTGCAAAAATTTAATCAAATATTGACGAATAAATTTCTACTTCAATCTCCTAGTTTAGTCGTTAATTGCGATTAACGATTACATTCCTTTCAATTGTAATTGCCAATCAGATAATTGATTAATGATTAACTGCTGAAATTTCGAAATGAAATACGCAATCAAAACTATGTGGTCTATGTGGTCATTTGGTCTATAATTCAATAATACAAACTCTGTTTACGTGCTTTTATGTTTTTGTTCGATGAATTCTTTTTTTAATCAATGATTGACGAGAGAGTAACTTCATCATTCTTCTTGATTAAAATTTTAATCGATTAATGCCTAACTCTGCTCTCTACATATAGACTAGACATATAGACTAGTATAGACTATACTATAAACACTATAGATTAGACATTAGCACTAAAATATCTGACAGACTTCCACGATACAATCATCCCCCAGAAATCTGTACAGCCACTTCAAACCAAGGAGCTCTAAAATCCGGAAGAAGTTAAATACAACTTTTAAGACAGTTTCCCCAAAAATCCGGATGCAAAACGCGCCTATTCGCACGGAGCAGACGCGTAGCTCCTGACGGAGCAGACTTGGCAGGCGCAATCGTGCCCGAAAAAAGTCACCCGTAAAAATCAATCATCCGGTGATCCGATACACTCTATCAAGCGGGGAACACCGTGGAAAAAAGGAGGATAGAATGCGGAGCAGAGATTCCCTCAGCAGACACCTACGATCCGAGCGATTCATCAAACCGTGTCACCATTCCGGGTTGCATTATCTCGGGAAATCTCGGCTGGGTGCCGGTGTGCGGGAACAATATCGCGGCATTCAAGCGCGTCGCGGCGACGACGCGACGGATCCTCCTTAAATCAGTGCTTTCGGATTTCGTCAGCTGTTCAGGCGTTGCCCTCCCTCCCCGTGGAATCGTCATCGTTTAATCGTTCCGACGTCGACATCTTCGTCTTCGCCTTCTCTTCGTCATCGTCGGTATGTCAAGCCAACCCGTGTACGTACAGCCACACTCTCGGGCGTTTCCGCTCGCTCACCGAATGGAACACACGTCCTCTCTGACAGATTGCCACACGTCACCTTACATCGTTGCCACCGTGTTACCGTAATAATGGCATTATTAACGGCGACGACTATATCGGGGCCCGGGCGACGTCCGTCGACGGATCGATTATTGTAATTGCGTTAATAATACGGCCACCACTTATTGGCAGCTCGGAGAACGTCGCCGCGAGCCTCCATTCGTCGTGGCCACCGTCGACGACGCTTTCGGAATTCCTGGCCATTCACAGGCTATTAATCACCTTTAATTATTAACCGTTGTCTATTAATCATACCCGCGGCCACGGCTAATTGATATTTTATCTGTTTTCAGGGAATTTCAAGAGACGCCGGTGCCGAGCCTGTCAAGATGGAGGCCGCCCGACGCCAGTTTTTGTTCAAGGTAATTTGTTGCTTTTTACGGGGTAATTAGTTTTCACAGATTTGGTTCTTATGTCTCTATTTTGCTCAACAGTGCGCGCTTCCTATTAATTGGATTTGAATTCGATGAAGAGTATTTACTTTGTTCGGACTAATTATTGCAGGATTTAACGATATTAGCTGCGTCGATGAATAATTCAACGGGTTTGTTAATAACACAGAAATCTAGGTTAAATTTTGAATACAGATAACGGAGATTATTATCATGCTGGTTCTCCATTAATAGGAGGCAAATTAGGCGAGCTTTAATTGGAAGATTTGCGCGACGCTGTTTCGGTAATATCAACGCGTATACCGTGGGAATTAATTCAATTTTTACTTTTGTGTGATCGCGAACTGATATATTTGATATGAACAAAAAGCTTAAAAAATTGGTTGATTCCAATTTAGACAGTTATACCATTCCATCAAAAATTGCATAGATGAAATCATACTGTTGACGTGATAATTAATAAAAAATGGCTGCACGGGTCGAAGGGAGAATTTCTTTTGCGACGGAAACCGATCGCGAATGGTACGAGGCGGAAAATCGGGAATGGGGGCTAATAAACAACCCCAGTAGTAACAAAACGAGTGAGTGGCGGTAGTAACAACACCGATAGTACGTAGTAGGGTCACGGGAGTGCGATCAGAACGCGGACAAGACGGCCGGCCCGAGAAAAGAGAAAGAGAGGACGGGTTATCGGCACGACATACTATTTATAAGCACGCCCACGGACTATTAAAAATACGTCGCGACGCGATGCAGTTATATCGGACGACCATTCGGGTATAAACAATTAGCGGCCGCGAGCCGTGAGACCGGTTAATCAGAGACCAGCCACACAATTAACAAGAAAAAGATCGAATCGCGAGCTATTCTTTACTTTCTCTGGCGTGTGACTCACGGGGCCTTCTTAAAACTGCGATCATTTCGTAAAAAGGAACAGTACGACCATCAACCTCGACTCATTTTGAAAATCGAAACCTCTACTGTTGCAAAGCAGCGTTCATTTTACTTGAAAACATTTTTACGCGATGTAACAGGTGGGAAACCGAAGACCTTACAAAATACAGCACATCCAAATTTCTCCCAGAACATTCGAAAAATTTTCTCGAAAATGAAACTACCATAGAATTGAAGATTGAAGCTTCCTCTTCACAAGGACTCCTTGAAAACTTATTTTTTTCACTGCTTTGTGGAACGGAAAAAAATCGTATAACAATTTTTGAGGTGTCGCTGTAAAGAGAAAGCTTCAATCTATAAATCAGGGGTTCAATTTTAGCGCTTTTGAGTAAAAATGGGTCTTCAGTTCTTTATCTGCTACATCGTGTAAAAGTATCTTACAGAAAAATGATTACTGGTGTGCGAAAGTAGAATCTTCTAGCTTTAAAACGAATCGAAATCTATTATCGTACGATCATTTTTCGGAATTACAACAGGTTAAATTTTTCGAAAATTGTGTATTCAGTGTTCAACTAGTTCTTGGCTCGTTGGATCCACTGAATTCACTAGATCCTGTAAATCGTGTGAAAGAGAATAATTGAATAATTTTATGACCGGCGTTCTTATGATCTTATGTCCGATTTCGCGGGCACCAGTTTTGAACGATCCGATAGGGAAATTCGAAGTGGAGTGCAACTTCATGGTAGCATCAAAATGGTATGGTAACCGGCGTCGGTAACCTTTCAAGACACCGGGATATTTTTCTGACCCCGAAGTGACAAGCTCGCCACGGAATGCCGTACACGAGGCCCCGATTAAAAAAAAGCACTCGATAAGACTCGTGGAAAAGTTCGTGTTCCTTAACCTCGCCGCTGCATTTCTATTAAGAGGCGAGACCCGCCGCCGGTCCGCTGATCCAATTTAGTTTTCATTCACGGCGAAACCAAGAGCAATTTGAAAATTCTTTCAGCGTGGTCCGCTTTCGCGTTCAATCAAACCGCAATTTATTCTGTTTCGTTCTGCCAGCGCGGGGCTTTCCACGCACTGTTACGGTATTCCATTTTTCTCTCTTTCCGTGCCGGTGTCTTTGGAAAATAATAAAAGAACGCACGCAAAAACGAGACCGTTTTACGTTATAAAAGTAATCACGAATTGATCGATGTTTACCGCAAATACCGAATACCATTGCGGTCTCCCATCGAGCTTTTATTAGCTTGCCGTGTAAAATCCAATAAACAAAAGCTTCTCAACAATGACTGGCCGAGTTTTCTCTACTCCGTTTTTAGTCGGAGAAACGCTTTGGAAAATTGTGTGAATTTGCATGTACATTTATGATCACGTACGACAATTACGTTTAATTACGTTTTTAGCATATTGTGAAAGAATACGAGATGTATTTCTTTAAAAAGTGACGTTCATTTTGAACGTCACAATTTGTTGATTTGACATTTAAAACAAGAGAATGGTTATTGTGTTATATTTAATGCATATTTGTAAGGAACTAATTTACTGCAGAAATAATAGTTTAGTTTTATTTGGTCTTGCAAATGGTAGGCTGCGGCTCGTCGGCTTCGTGTTCGTAGTATATAGTTTAGATATCGAACTAGCTTCCCGGAATTCAGAGTATCGAAACGTGTATGGTCGAAAATTGATTCGAAGAATTGCTTCGAAACAAAAATCACTGTGCGCTGAAGGTAAAAGCTTGTGCAACTTGTTTATTATAATGTATTCTAAATATTCTAAAATATCTAACAATATTCACACACACCCACTGAGCCTACCGGTGCCGGTTAAAATGATTATTCAATTGTTAAAAACAGATTATTCTATAGAAAATAATTGAATAAATACTTTTAGTAGAGCAGACGTTACAAAAAGAAAACCGCGCGAAGTTTAGATAAATTCTTATCATTTTTATAAACCAACATACACCAGTTAAGCACACGTTACAATAAGAACCGCACAAAGTTTAAATAAATCCTTGTCACTTTTATAAAGCAACATACACTAGCGTCGGATATAAATAACGGAACAAACCAAGAATCGCTAGTTACCTTACGAGATCCTTCGGGAACAGGAGAGAGCAGTTTTCCCGGACGTTCTGCGCAGACGACCACGTTAATTCACTGGACACAAACGTTCCTCCGCTTGTCCAAGTCGTGGTCCATGCTCGAGAGCGTATTTAAATCGTCCAAAAATGCAAGCGGATCAACGAAACAATGCCCGCTCACCAGATAACTAATACAGCCTCGAAAACAGTCTCCCAGTGAACAACGAACATTCGGTCGTACCGAGAACGGCGCGCGAATTGTCAAAGGGTTTTCGCTGTGTCGAAGGGTTTCGTACGATGAAAGGGCGCAGACAAAGGTGTAGCAGTTAGTGAAATTGAAGGTGGTGGCTTGGAAGACAGCGTCGAACGTCCACGATGACATCGAGCGTACTACTACCGCGGTTGCACTCGCGATATGCCAATCGAATGAGATTAGAACAACTGGTTCCAGTTCCCTACCACGAGGTTCTTCGGCTTTTGCACCGCGTCTCGTTGCGACATCATCAAAATAACAAATAACAAATGCACCGATTTTACTCTGGACAACCATCCAACGATCCAGAAAAAAAGTCTGTCTTCTTAGAAAGCTTCTTAAAGGGGCCTATTCATTTTGCGCAACATGATTGATCGTGAATGATATTGTTTGACCAATTGCGCACCCTGTTGTGTAGAATCAGAATTTCCTGATATTTTGTGATAGACACTCTTAACTACCTAGCTTAACTACTTAACTACCTCTTGCTGGGTAAAAGGGCAAACTTGTTTTTCGAACAGTTTCCCATCGACTCCGCGTACCGCAGGAAATAAAACCGAAGCATGTGATTGCCATCAATTTTAGTCTTACAGCGGTCCCTCTGCTGTTTCTGCGTAATGCCGTCCCAAAATTTTTCAGAATAACCTTTCGCCTAAAAAATCATCTGTAATCTCACGGCTGCTAATATGTGTTTTTAATAGTGCGATTTAATATTAATATTTAATAGTAACAATTGTGATTAATACATAGCCATGTGTTGGCAAATGTGAACAGTAATCGCAAGTGTGGAGGATTTTTACAGTGTCTGTGTGATATAAACATTCGCGATTAATTTATCGACTAAAAAGTGACAGTGAAAGTGCAGTCCGTTGACCTACCCGTACGTCCCTCAGCTTCCGGCACTGTCGTACACCTGAAGTCAGCTATGCAGTTCGTCTCCGAATGGCTCAGTGACATTTCCAAGCTGCAACTGCATTTACGGTTGAAGAAATCAGTTTTATTGAAATCAATTTCCGCTCCTCTTGTTCACTACTCCGCCGCGGCGTGACGCCAACGCTACGCTCAGCGGAAACTGCCTTCGAGCCGGCTCTCTCCATTTGTTCTTGTTTTTTCGTTAATAAATCCTTAAAGCCGAGGCAGACATTTTCGCAAATGAAAATGTCTCCTGAAATGACCTTGGGAACCGCCCCTTCCAAGGTTTGACATTTTTGGACCACCCTGTATGAAGGTATCGTGTTAGCAATTGTTGAGCATCTTGCAATGTTGTTTACCAACGTAGGTCTCGATCGCCACCGGGTGAAACTAAAATTAAATGCTGCGGGTATCTTGATGCTGCAAATTGATTTTAGAATGAACGTATACAGCCTCGAGTAAAACATAGCACAAATATGTTTTTATTTATTTAACGTCCCCCTGTATCGCAGTTCCCCGCTTGTAAACACGCCCTGTCTGGCTGGATGTTATTTGCAGTGATTTTAAAAGGCAAGAAAAATATTCTGCCGGATCGGTTTTGGGGGGGAGCACGGTTTCGCGGATTTGAGAAAGTATCGCGTACTCCGCGCTGCATCGGGATGGGATGAAACTAATTACTGAAGAAAACTATTTTCTAGATTTATCACGAATGCGTTTAACATTGCAAAACATGAAGTTTAGTATCGTTGTAAATATTATTCGCTAGAGTTTCTTCACCAGTAGATGTTTTCTAACGCCCGAGTGATAGGAATGGAACGAGTAAATGTAAATCAACGTTTCCCAGACGGCAATCACGTTGATAAAATTCTCATGTTCTCATTGTGCCACGTCACAACGGATTCCCGCGGTATCGTGCGAATATCGATAAGCAGTGAAACAGAAAATTGCAGAAACTGTCGGTAAGTGTGACAGCGTAAAAACACATCACACGTGTCCCTATCAGAACAGATGCTCGAAGGCCGACTGACATAATCTGAGGTCAAGAGACACCGTGTGTCTTGCAGAATGTTTAGACTCTGAAATTTTTCGCGTCTGCAGCGTGTGCAGCTAACCTTTTTTAGAAATCTTTAAAACGCCAGCCCCTCGACCTAAAGCCTATATCTTGAAAAAAGGAGACGGCAACAAAAAGTCGCTCGATGTTGCTCGATGTGACTCAATTTTGTTAAAATTCGTCCACAGAGATGCAAATATCTATCAACTTCCGCGGTCGGATAATGTTAATCTAACGCCGTCGTTTCTCGTTATAAATGATGCATACACCAATCGCGGCGTTGCTCAATATGCAGGCAGAGAGACTGCGGCACTTTCAGCATGTTGCATGCGGAAAAAAGATCCTCGAAGATGAGGTCTTTTTTCAAAACAGTTGCAAATTTCCAGGGTAATGTATTCATCGATCGATTCGAGTGCATCTTGCGTATCGCGAAGTTTTATGGAAAGCGCGCGGTGTTTTCCATTTGAATAGTTCGAGAATGACAATATTAAAGGAATCATCCCTTCAATTTTAATATTTTAGGAAACGGAGATCGGTCTTTCCTGGACATATTAAAAGAAATAAAGATGGTTGAAATCGGTTGCAAGAAATTAGATAAAATTATTTCGGAAGATAGTGTGTCGATTAATCAAAAATAAATTATAGTAGGGAATGAGAGGGAACACATAGTTCGGGGGTGAGTTGCGTCTCCGGCGACACAATTTCAATTTCTTCGTTGTCGCGAGGGGTTAATGATCCAAGTAATAATTCGCGATCCCGTCGGCCGTTGATTAATCACGATTACGCGTCGCATGGCGACGTTAATTTCCCGTGTGCAGTCCGACCGGCGGCGTTTTCTAGGCTCATTGTCAGCTTGCGTGTCTGACGCACGTGAACCGGGCTTTTGCATCCGTAACCACGTGCTGGACGCACGTGCGGCCCGCCGTGGATCACGTGCGAAGTAAAAGCGGCACTGATTGTTCGTTAGCCGCCTGATTAAGCCCGATAATCTTGAGGAATTGTGTCAAGCTCGGTATCACGATGCCACGGAGATTAAAGAATTTATTCCTCTCGCGGGGGTTGTTATCCCTCGCCTCCACCTGGCAGTGACGTTTGAGCCTCTCGATAAGCAGAACTTCCATTGGTTTCCGAGTGCAACTATATAATTTTCCAAAATGATCTGAAATTATACAGAGTGTTCCACCTGAAATTATCGTGTCGAGTTTTCTCATTACATACTATGATAAAATTTGGAACAGAACTTAAATCTTTTCGAGGGTTGCATATTTTTTTTATTTTTTAAGTCGTTCTTATAGATTTTTGAAAAAATAGAAGAATTAAAGAATATTAATATGTAATTTTCAATTCCTCTTTATTTTTTTCATAAAGATCCGTAGACTAGTTATATTTTGATTTGTATATACACAACAATATTAGTATTGAAAATACAGATTAACAAGGGAATATTTTTATTCTTAGCAACAATAAACTGCGCGACAAATATATCTCACTCTTGCAATGTCTTATAACTATAATTAACCGTACTAAAACACAAAGGGAGAGTCTTTTAATTTAGTCTTTTCCAGTTTCTTTTTATTTGATAAAGGAATCGGTTTGGAAATACAGCGATTCACATATTTTTTTACGCTGGACTGTTTTTTTTCACTTAACAAGATTATGTAAGGTCTTCCAACTTTATAAATAAGGAAAGCGTTCGACACTGAATACGAAGAATTGAGTGAATTATAGAAAACGTAGGATATACGCGCGTTAGGGTTCAATAAAAGGAATGTGTTAATTAGTTAATCGATCGTCTTCTGTATAAATACAGGAGCACAACCACGATAACGAATTAGTAACAATAATTTTCTATGCACGGAAAGTTGCAGATATATTTATTTGCTACACGCAGACAGTCTCTGTTTACAATCGATGCGGCTGCTCTCCGAGTGCATTGTAAGTTCTCGTTGCGGTTTATCGATTTCCAGGCAGTATCTTTCGTTTCGATAAATTGTACTGGTCGTAAAATAACTTGCGGTCATAATTTCTCCCGGTAAATTCATTACGTTTGTATAATCAATTTATTCATGGTGTCCGTGTGGCCGACCGGTTCACGAAGCTTCTGATTACAGATTATAAAATAGCCTGGGCGCTGCATTATACCTGCGCGCATATCGATGCCTTATACGTGTTCCCAAAAGTTATGTTGACGTGCTATAAAACACCCTCGTATATTTCGCTGGGAGTTCGTGGTCGATTAATTCTTCAAATTGCATTCACGCTTTATGCGTTTCTGTTTACACCAGTACGACTGCGCGCGTATAATGTTTTTTCTCACAATTTTTCGAGAATTTTGGATATTTAGTGTTCTAGAATAGAACGTGCTGATATTCCGTTTTTAATGTACTTAAGGTCTTAAAAATCCTATTTGTTTAAATTGTTCCAAGGAATTACGATTTTGCATAAAATGTGCTATCCAGCTGTGACAGTTTCGACATGTTTGTCAAACAAATTTAATCATTTTTGTAATTTGGATATGTAAATACACGTAAATATATGTATTTACATTGACAAATCTCTCTCTTCTCACTGCTTTCGAAACAAGAGTGACACATTGCTAAAGTTTTGGCATGTTCTTTGCACATGAATCACGCCCGTGCATTCCATTTGGTGTAACAAGGAGTGATCGTGCCTATACATAATAAGTTATTACGATAGAATTATTAATAGTAATAACTAGACTACGAATTTTATGTATTTATGACAAAAATGGATAAGCACAATTTAAAGCAGTTGACATATTAAAACGATTCAAAGACATCAGCGTATTAGTTTCAGCATAATAACTATTATTTCATTATAAGTTAATTGAACCCTAAAGCTGTGAAAACTAAGAAAATGATTATTACAGCATGACAAAATTTGTGTGTGCTCTTCGAATATTGGTTATTTACAAAAAAAAATTACGATACTCGATGCCTTTCTTTTAAAAAATTCCCAAATATTTAATAATTGCGTATTACCAATTTGGTCAAGATCAATATTCAACGGATTGCTCTGGAAATTCACGATCAAACAGGAAGCTCCGAGCACGGGGGAATTAATGACGTGTGAAACCATCTCGTCCAGGTATTGTCGTCGAAATCGTAAGATCGTCAGTCGCGCCGAGCACTTTTATTTTCCCGTGGAACAATTAAGAAGGGCCGTTTTATCGTTGCGCTCTCTCCGCGATTGTTTTCCACGGAAACTATAGCGACGACAGCTCTCAAAGGCCATGTTTGTTCCGGCTGACTCGATTGTTTGAAGACGATACGAAAGGTCGGGTTTTACCAGAGACAAGGAGCCATCTTCCGCTCGGATAGCGACGTTTTGGAGCAGCGAAGATAGGCGATGCAAATAATGTTAGGTATGTCACGTTTCCTTCGGCTGGTATGCTCGTCGACACGCGCTGCCAACTGGCCGTTGTTTATTTTATGATGTGAAACAGAAGATAAATTTTCGACCCCGACATTGTGATAAATCTGGACGCGATGATGCACATACGGTGCTACCGGCGACGTTTCCCTTTGTTTCCGTAATACACTGTTCAGATGCGCGCTTCGTGCTCGGATTTTTATATTACTTTATTCTGAAATGCGTCTATCTATTCTTCGATTCGTTCATTATACAAAAATCATTCTTATGTGGGCTATGTAATGCAAAAGTGGTATGAAATTTTTTTTAGTTTGACACCTTGTCTCAAAGGTTTAATCGTCATTAAAGAATACATTTGTTTTATTTTTATTTATTTCCCCATTGTCATTAAATAGTGCTGCAAAATGTAAAAATACAGTGGAACATAATTGAAAGGGGTTGCTATAGGATCGCCACAGTGTGCGCCTGGTCAATGACAATCGGCTCGACTCGCGGCAGACGCGTGAGCCGGTTGCCTGCGCTTAGGGGATCATTTTTCAGCGGGATCTGGAATTTTCGCGAGCAGAACGCGTCGGCCAATGTTCATTTCATTGGCCTCGAAATGCGACCCGGCCGGCAATTCCGCTCGGCGTGCAAACAAGGATCACTTCCGATTGCCGGCCATTAAATCCCTGCCACAATTTCACCCCTCGCGATTCACCAAATCGTCCCGCCCGCTCCCCCGAAAAATCACAAATCTATTTACAGAAAATTGCCGATGAAACCTCGTCAAATAAAAACTCGCGCGATACAAGTAATTCGCTTAAACTGCGCCGATTGGCTGGCAGAACGGCTCCCCTGTATTATATTTTCGGCGTGCCGATTCGAAATTCGCCCGTGTCGTTTAATCCGTTTTTCGGCGGAGGGCGCCAATTGACATCGTAGTTGCGCCGTTTCACCGTGAAATACGATAGATATAATAGAATTTATAGGGTAGTAAATATTATAATTCGGAGATCGTTGTTATTAGCCGCTGCATTAATCCGCATAATTATTTCAACGTCGCCGGTTCGCTCCCCTCCGGACCCTCCAACCCTTGTCGTACGAAATTTATATTAGGCTGCGTTATTGCCGACTATATATAACATTTAACAACCTGCACATGTATATCACACCTTGAACAATATATTAATCCATCGAACGGATTAATTTATTCGCAATTTTTTTCTAGTTTTTAAATATTAGTCGATTTTATACTGCCTCACACGAACATCCCTAGACGACAAGTCCACCGATAGTATGCGATCGATATTCGAAAATCGATCGCGGCCTCCCATGAAAAACACCCCTGGAAAATAATTATTTTAAGTGGTTCGGTTAAGATTCGCAGAGGGTGCGGCTGGCAGACCACCAGGAACAGATTCCGCGAGCGTGCATTCGCGCGTCGGGTTATCCAGATTCGCCGGAAACGCGCGCAACTTCCGGATGCAGCTCGGGAAGGGTTGAGTCCCGCTTTCGCGGCGCGTAGAGCAACGCCCGGAATTACTAGCGCAATAACGATGCAACGGGTAAGCCTTACGGTCTAAAAAGAAACTAAGTCGACGTCTGGTTTGGCCAGCAGTCAAATGGCAGCCGTGCCACCATTCCCGCGGACTTTATTCCCGTCGATTCTCTGCCCGCAACCGTCTGCCTAAACGGCCTTCCTCGTGTCGCAACGAGTGCCGCTCGAGGTTTTGTTGCGAGAGGTCACGGTGAGAGATGAGTATAGCGAAATTGAAGTTGCGATGGGCCTAGGGAGTGCCATTAGATGATCCTATCCTAGAACTGGAGGATCCGAATTAGACATTCTTCGAAGATCAGGATCAGGAAACTGCGAACGCAACCTTTCTAGAACCTAGGGACTACCATTAGGTGATAGGCCTTCTTTAAAGATCAGGATCACACAGGAGACTACGAATGCAACTTTTCGAGGACCTAGGGACTGACAGGTCGCTTAATAACCATAGCAGTTGAAGAAGCGATGTAAAACAATCAAACGAAAAAGGAACTGACAGGGAGAGAATGATCCTAGAACTGAGGCTCGATACAAACTTTCCTGGAACGAACCAGCGAGAGGACCCTCCTAGAACTGAGAACTCGGATTAGGGCATCGAGGAAGATCAGGATCAAGGGAGTATCGCTGAGCTGCCTAGAATGTGGGAGACAGGAACGTAACTTTTCTACTAATACTCGAGCAGAATCTTGGCTCATCAGAAGGACTAGGAAACTATGCGGCCTAATTGAATAAAACTCCATTAACCATCCGCAGCGCAAGCTCTGCGCACATGTATTCATGAGATATATCCACGCTAAATATGCGAAACTCGATGCAATAGGATCATCCGCAGACGCTCCAACAATTCAAGTTGGGTTCGAAGTATTTTCGGAACTGATTGCTGGAAGCGGATATTCGAGGATGCTCTTCCCATGATTGAGACTCTCCTTTGAGATTCAAGCGAACTCGATGTTGATAATCACGGCGCGGCGGCCGAATTGCAAGCCGATGACGACGACAAGCCCACGCGAAAGAGTCCCGAGGAATGATTCGTTCTTCCATTCACGGTGAGATCTTCGTGCCGATCCGTGAAGTATGTTACCCCGGGAAATGCTCGGGAAAAAGGGCTGGGAAAAACTAACGAGCAACAGCGTCGATCCCGAGTCCCTTTCACTCAAAGAACATCACACTCTTTCTGAATTACATCGGAAAAGACATCTTTACTTCGCTCGGACATTCTCGAACATTTTATATACAGTATGATATTATGATATATTTATAGATACAGTATGCATATTTCTCCAAAATAAAAAGTTCTCGAATAACTCGTACTCATTTTTGCCAATAAAGTGAGAATATTATTTGTTGAATTAAGAACATGACAAATTTTCGTCGAGTTAACTCGTCATCCCTAGATAGAATGTTAATAGTAACATGTTTTTACAACTAACTCAGTTCAGTTCAACTTCAATCATTTCAGAAAACGGTTAAGTTTATGCACAAATGACCACTTTGACAATATTTAACGTTAGACGCTGGATAAATATATTCGTTTATAAACGAAACAATAAAACGTCGAATATACATATAAAGATAAATGTTTGTTAAATTCGCTCCTCGATTTTTCGTATTTCCTGCCGGCAAACGAGAAAAACGCGGCAGAACGGAAGGGTTGGAAACCCATGAGCTTTATGGGTTTGGTGTTTTTATCTCCTCGCAATAATCGTTTACGTTTTTTTCTCCGGCGACAAAACGTCCCACCCGAGCTCGCCAATAAAATAAGATTTTTGCTCTCGAGATTAACATATTAACGAGTTACGCGAAACAAACTTTCTGGCTCGGTTTTCCTCCCTTTGTTCGCTCCCTCCGGGGTTCCCGTCGAAGGAGTCATAAACCGAAAGGACATTCGCTGCATTATTTCCGTTCGCTAAGAGAAAGAAACGAGAAAACATGCAGAACGCACGATTAAATCAGTTTTTAATTAAAAACGCATTCGCGGGAGATAAACAAATTAATTTCTCATCCCCCGGGGTTCGTATATATTTTCCAATTTGTTCAAGTTACGAATGCCTGGCTGGCAATAGGACAATTTGCGAATTATTTTATTCGAATCCAATTATTATTTAATATAAAAAAAAAAAATTAATTATGGATCGAATTTTTCATTTATCCCGGTTCGTGACTCCGGCTGCGTGCATTACAAATTACAAATTACAAATTCCAAACAACAGTTCAAATTAAACAAGATTATACATTTATCATCGACCTACATCGAATCTCGCTATCGCGGTATGCTGCCAAAAAATTCCGAACCAAGACGGTTCGTATTTTGGTCAACTCAGTCTTCGATTAAAGCAGCTTTTATCATTTTTTTCCGAGAAAATTATTGACGAAATGAGAATAAACTTTCTTGGAACACGAAGAGGCGTCCTTGGACTACAAAAAAATTTTTTCAGTTCGATCTGTTTAATTTAATTGTAATATTTATTATAGTTTTGAAAATGTGAAGAGAATTAAAATGACGCCTGCCTCCATTCGTGTCACGTTTCCTGCAAAATTCGAACAAAATTGGAATGGTCGTGACAAAGAAGTTCTCTTTCAAATTACATTTTATTTCAACTGTTACGATAAAATTTGGTTCGGGCGACCACTGTACAAATCACAAACGAAATTCCCCGTTTCCACGCCCAAGAGGATGAATTTAGGGGAATTTCACAAAAATGAGCAAGGTAACGAGGTCGCAGTTCGTTTCCAGGGGTGTATTAGAACGTCCCAGCGGCGCGTGGCGCTGATTTCCCCGAAAGAAATAATTTATCCGAGTCAAATCGCGCGGAATGGCGATTTATCTGTCCCGTGACGCGGACTTTTCGCGTCGGAAAAATATTACGTCGCTTATCGCGGTATTACTATATTGCCAGCGTGTACTATATCAGTACAGGTGACGCGTCACTGGGCCTCTTATATCATCTCCGTTCTTCCGACGACGCGAATATTCTCGCAGTCACGTCGGTCCGCGATTAATTAGGCGCCATGAATCAACCTCTCGCGGGAAAGACGCCTAAAACAGCATCCCCGCCACGCGAGACTCGTTTTCAATTTCGCATTGTTGATCGGCGACGGTACGCATACCCGTTCCCTCATCCGTTTGTCCAATTCTACACAACATAAAATTGTCACATTAATTTTGCGGGGAAAAGGTCAACCCTTAAAAGGGATAGGACCAAAAACCGCTGGAAAAAATGTTGCTATACAAGATGAAATTTATTAATGATACGTAGGATTTTGTGCATTTATAAAAAAAAAAGGAGATATAAAAAGATTTGAAGAATTGCAATTATTTGTGTAACATTATTTATTACGAATTGATGTCAATTCTATTTACGATGTCTTCAATAAAGTTTTATATGTTTATAGTATATGAATATGTGTATCAATAATAGAGATCTCGATGTACCTTTAAGATTTTTGAAGTACAATACAAAAAAAATTTCGAAGTTTTGCACATTTCAGTAAATTTGGGATATTTTACTGATAAAAAGGAATTGCAGAAAAGCTAAATAAAAATCCAATGAATGCTACTCACCAGTTGATACCTGTTCGAATCAACCAATACAGGTCGTTAAGAAATAAATAAATAGAATTCGCTAATAATGTAACGACAAGAAATTTGTAATATCTATACTGATTTAATCCAGAAATAAAGCGTCGTCGAAAAGAGTCGTCTCATTTTCAGTGTCAGCAGAGGATATTGCGATAAAACAGTATCGTATTGTGGAATATTTTCAGAATACGTCAACACATTCGAAATTCAATAAGACCTAAAGACCTACATTGGACGCTGTCAATTGAAGAGCGATATGCCAATCGTATTACGGTAAATCGTATCTACCGAGTTGGTCCAACCGTTGCTCAACAACTGCGACTACACTCTATTTGATTTAAAACAAGGGATATGAAACTTTATTAATATTGCCCGTTCCCAAAGAAGACGACTCAGAGAAACTAATTTTTCTCTAGGAAAGTCTCCGCTTTATTCTTGACACTTTTATGTAAAAAGTTAATCACGTCGACGAAGTTACAATATTTTCCAAATATCATACAATTTATTTCTTCATGAATTTTTTAATTTCTGACGGAAACAACGGTTTTTGCTGTAGAAAAAATATATCGTATACCTTCGATTAAAGTATCGCTTTAAAAAAGGTTTACAAAATTCCACAGAAAGAATTCCTGAAGACAAAGAAGAAGAGTCCTCTAAAATTCGAGTTCCCCTTGGACACGTTCAACTTCGCACGAAGATCCACTAATCATCTTCACCGATCAGCGCGGCGTCGTAGTAACTTTCCGAAATCGCGAACCCTAGTCCGGGGGTCGGTATGGGGGTCGGCACGGTTCAGGATTTTTCTGCGAGCATCAACACGCAAAAATCCGAAATTTTTCCAGCATCGCTCGATAGCGATTATCTTCGCGAAACGGCTTGCGAATCCGGCGAGGAGAGCGCGAGCGGATCCGGTCAGCTGACGGACGATTACTCAACGGTGTCGAAACTTTCCAACGGTGCCGAAAGCGAGACGGTAGCGAAGAAGAGACGCGCGGGAAAGTCGTGGCGCGGGTGGGTAAATAATCTGGCGACTGCGCAGTGTATAGTGCGACCCGACTCCCGACCCTGTCCCGAACCTGACCCGAAGTCGGTCCGGTACGGTGCGGTCCGGTCCGACGATGTACGACTCAGCCGCTCGACTCCGCCCGACCCGGCCCGAGGTTTCGCGTACAGCCCGCGCCGGCTCGCCTAGTCATTTCGTAGGAGCGATCGGCCGCGGACGTACTCGCACGAGAAACTCGCCCGGCACACGACGAGACAAGCAGCCGCCCGCCAACGGACCCAGAACAGCAAAACACCAAACCGGCTCTTCGACAGACGTAACAAGATGAAGGACATCCGGTCACAGGTGAGCTCTAGCTACCCACACACTGTCCCGCCGACCCCGTTACCGCGCAACAACCTAAAGTCAAGGCCCACGGCCGTCAACCATCACCTGGCCACAGCTCCACGTGGAAACGCCGAAACCGCGGAATCTTGACAGCCCACACCGTCATCCCGGGTTTCTTGGACCCCGACCAAGGAATTGCTCCCTCGTCGTTCGCATTTCCGCGAAAAGCTTCTCTTGCATGCGACTCGGAACGCATTTTTTAGATGCATCGACAAAATCGCGTTGCTCTTGATATGTACATCAGGTGTACTAATTGAGTCGATCTTTCTTCGGGGTCTTGCCTGTTCATAAAGAAACGATAAGGCCCGAAATTGTCTGTGCGCTTGCTGCACAGGTAAAATTTGAAATACATGATGATCTACGGATTTCATGCACTCATGGCAAATGTGGGTAAGTGTAATTTGAGCAGGTACAAAGATTCAGAGTAGAGAAATAGTGGTATGATAAATATGTATAAACTTTCTTATTTGTCTATGAAATTCTGGACGACGAAGAATTTCTAATCACTGCAACCATAAAATAAATAGTAGTGCAATGCGGTAAGAGAAAGGCGATAGATTTTGATCAACAGAGATAAATAAATTTTGTTCGATTCCATTTTCTATGGATTGGAAAAAATTTATATTTTTGCATAAAAATCCGCGGTGTATTCATTGCGTTTCAATATCACAGCAATATATTTTTAACATTTATGAAGAGTGTGTTTTACCAATACAGTAATGGAACTTTGTTCGAATCCATTTTCCGCAGACAAGCTTGTACAAATTCGTATTTTCACATAACGATATGCAGACTGCGTCCATTTTATTTCATAATTTTTTAATGTATTATACTTTGGACGTTCATGAAGTACCAAAAATATATTTTTAATAGCAGTGGCAAAGTCATCGTTGGGGTCATTAAAATGTCTAATGGCTTCAATAAAAGTAAATATTTAGGTCAGAACAACGAAGGAACGCTACTGGCATGCTTTTCACGTAATTACTGTCTCTTTCCCCAGGAATTTTTAATTCAGAACATTTTTATGTCGTCTAATTGAAACACAACTATTGATTTCTATTATATGTTGACTAAATATGTAATTTCAATTTTCCATTTTTGAAATGCAGACTTCAATCGTAATGCAACTATTAATTTCTACTTCATTCTCGAAGTCGATTTAATTTCACATCTCGTCTACAATCTCTTCTCACGTTGAATAAATTTGCCGCTGCCAACCTTTGTGTGACAGTTGCAAATTGGCACCGCGCTTGGAAGTGTCGACTTCAATTTACATTCAACTATCATATTTAATTCGCTACCGTATGCTGAGAACAATTTTCATTTCGCTTCCCATACTTTCTCGCTTCAGAACAATGTATAATATCAATAAAATAAATATCGTTAGAATATAAACATTTTACGATCTAAAAACTACGCGATCGAAAAATTGTTTAAAAAGACTGAGGGTGTCCCAAAAATATTGCATTTCCTTGAAAGGATTCGTGAGGTCTTTTGGAGCAACTTTTTCCTTTGCAGAAATGTTCTCCGCGGCTTTGTTAATGAGTTATTAACGAACAAATACGCACCAATTAGAGCGTGGATTCTGGCTCCGCGACACGCCCCAGTGACCCTGATTGGTCCACGTTTTTCGTTAATAACTCCTCAACGAAGCCGCGGAGAACATTTTCGCAAAGGGAAAAGTTGCTTCAAAAGACCTCAGATATCCTTTCAAGGAAGTACAACATTTTTGGGACACCCTGTATGTATATTCTGTGGCAGTGTCCCTTCAAAAAATTGTTTGTACATTGATTACCACCGCAAATACACGTATAGACACAATCTTTTTAAACCATTTCTCCGATCGCATTACACGGTAGTCCACTATATCTTGTATTCAAACAATTTCATCGTCGACGTTACATGTTTTGTAAAAAAGAAACGCTCGTCGATTGATTTTTCAATGACTCTGTCGTGTATGTTTTTTTGTTTCGGTTGCGCGAAATATTTCAGCGAGCCAAATGATTGATCTTTTGGCGGGGCAATGTTTGATGAATATGGATCGTCCCGGATGAAAAACTGTATTTTTGTTACAATCCTATTTAAATACACTCGACGCGATCGCGCTCGGAAAAGTGACACTTCCCGTTGCTGCCGCAAATAAAAGTCATAATTACCGGTGCACCCGAAACAGCTAATTTTCCAGATGACCTAATAAGATATACATACATACGTAGACAGACTCAACTGTTCAACGGTTTATCTATCGCGCGCTGCTACATGTTGGCAACCAGTGCAACGAGTTGCGGATGGTAAACAGTTCCGTTGTTATTCTAACCCTCGAATTTTCAGTCGGCGAAATGTTTCATCAAAAGTCGTTCGTGACTCCGAGCAACGTTTTATTTTATTTTTAAAGTATAGTCATTCGTTCGCGCTCACAGAACGTGATTCCGAACAATAATTTTCGTTCGGCACGTAATGCCATTAGTCACGGCAATTTTGCTGAAATTTCGTCGCGAGAAATACCGATTTGTTAATTTATAATCGAAACGGATTCCCATCGAATGTTTGCTCTATATTTACAAAGCCACGAGTAAATACAACGATTGTTTAAAGCGACGAATAAACGTCCGTACGACGAGTTCTCCATTAGCGAAATAATAATGTGCAGATTTTTCTTTCTCGTCTTGCAATGTGTTTCAATATTTATTTATATTCGCGTGCTCGAACGTTGCGATAAATAAATCGTTATGTTTACGGATTTTTTTTTTCGGTACTGCGAAAATGTGCAATATCGCAGAAAATTAACTGTGGTACGGTAAAAGTGGAATAAAATTTTCGAAATGCTGGTTGATCTAAAAAATTCCCGATCGATACAGTAAATTGAGTCCTCTTATCGCGTGCATGGCGAAACATCGGAATATGCAGATAGAACTGAAACGTGATGAAGCGGTTCGCTGCAAAAATTTCACGTATTACCGCGTGCAGTCGTATTTTTAATAACGCGCGTTCGATCGAGATACGCCACGTTAATGCGAATATGGATGTCGACTTCTAAGTGTACACGATTGATTAAAGTTTCGTTTCGAAATGGATTAATCCAGTATTTTATAATGCGTTCGTATGGGATGATTAAATCGCTTGCCGTGGAAACATTAATTACAAATTTATTCCTTACCTCGAGAGCCTTTAAATTGAATCAAATTATGGAATAATCTCGCTAAATTTAGGGGATCTTATGAGATTATATTGGGTCTCTGGATATATATATATATATATATATATATATATATCGATTAGAGCAATGAAATCCGCCGATGCAACTCTGCAGTCACGTACACACTTATTTGTTTATAAATAACAGCTCGGAAATTATCTTTCCCAGCATGTGTCAACCGCTATCGAAGTTCGATATCCTTGTTTGTAAATAGCAATTTACGTCGAGCAATACAAATTTACAGAATCCGTGAAGGTTTGTGTTAGTTTGTTTATATATAAAAATAACGAAAATTCGGTTATATAATCGACTGTTTCCACTAGCGAAGTGTTGATAGTTTTAAAATAACAGCTTGTATCAACACGAGTAATCATCTCATAAAATCTGCGTTCACTGCAACCACAATATTGACGTTATTATTTAAAAATAACGACTTCTATCGAAAACTTTCTTGCATAATTTCTTACTAGCCACTATCAAAATGTTTTGATATCTTTGTTTAAAAATAACAGCTTGTATCAACGCACGAATAGTAATCATCTTGTGAAATCTGCTCTTATCAAAGTATTTCTATGATTGTTTAAAAGTGACGTCTCGAGTCAAGGGTCGACTGGAAACTTTCTTCTATAATTTGTTGCTTCCACTATCGAAAATAGCAGCTTGTATCAACAGACAAACAAGCATCATTATATAATATATATAATCAACACAAATAAAAAATCAAAATTTGTAATATCTTTTGTTTCGGACCATAACTGCTTTCACACTGATTAATGAATAACTCCATTTTTTGTTTCGCTTAAAAATATTTTCAAAACATGCTCTACAAAAAGATATATAACTCGTATAATTTCTATTAATTAAACTTGAAAAACATCGCACGTGTACTCCGAATACCAGTGGACACACGTGCAAAATTCCAGTGGAGAAGGTTCGATAGTTGTCCTGGAAGAAATTCCAAAAAATTCGTGGAAAAAACGGCCTCGAAAACCAGAATACCCCCTTAAACGATCCTCGGATCGATCGCGACGCTATATACGGTCTCGCTAAAAGCGAATCGCAGTCTCTCGAGCAGGTGACGAAATCAGAAACGAGAGACCAATGGACTGTTCACCGTTCGATGCCCGAGCGTCGTCGGTGTCGTCATCGAAGAAGACTGACATAATCGAGCCCGACCTCTCGATTCGTGGGGGTCAGCATCCTACTGTCGTGGACTGCGTCCCAAACATGTTTATATAGACACCCGGCCACGTTAATTGCCTTTGAATTGTCTCGAGAGGATCGTTTAATTAACACTAGAACCACCTGGTAACTTGCAATCGGCCGTTTCGACTCCGTGTCCTAACAAATTGGTTTATTCGCGCGGACGACGCCGAGATCACAGTCGATCGGAATCTCGGTGAATGCACCCTGCTCATTTTCATTAGAAAATTGTCAGTTTGATAACCAAGAAAATTTATAGACATCGTTTGAAGAATCGCTTAATTACCACTGCAACCACCTGATGGATTAAAACAACTGAATTATTCGATTCCATTTTTCCAAATTCAGTCAAGATTAAAATGCCTCAATTTGAGTCCCAAGTTTGTTAATTTGATAAGTGAGACGCTTTATAGAGATTGATGTGAAAAACTTGCTTAATTAACTCTAGAACTATGTGACAAAAATTCTCGGCTCCGGGGTTTTAACCACAGTTGAGTTTGAATGATTTTTCTACGTTCAGGAAATTTCTATAAACGCACTCTTATAGCTTATATTAGAAGCTGTGAGCTTATTAGTTTCATTACAACCACGAGACGAGAGACGATAATCATAACCAGCTAATAAATTCTATTGTATACGCCTAGCAGCGTTAATTGCCTTCAAACTATCTCAAGAGGATCGCTTAATTAATCGTAGAACCACTTGATGGGTCACAATGGCCCAATTCGATTTCATGTCTCGACAAATTGCTTTATTCATGCAAATAGCGAGATCAAAGTCAATCGAAATCTCAAAACGAGATGATTTGATTCTTCGGTACTTCTTGTTGTTCGTGCAAAATAAAAATTGCATCTTCTATCAATGCATCGTTTTATCAGTTTTCGATCTTTCCACTGTTGAAAATATTGCTGTCCCATCTTTATCATGAGTCCATAAAATTCGCAGTCAGATGATCACCAACCACAATAAACAATCATAACGAAAACTTTCCATGTTGACATTCTAATATCGATGGGTATCTGACGTCACAGAGAAGTGTAGATAACGATAGAGTCTATAAACAAGATATTATGCACAAGTGTTAGTGAAATAATATTTGTCAAATTGAACACACTCGGACATCTTTTTTATCGAATAGAAACATACATTGATAAAGTACAAATTAACATAAAAGCCTGGAAAAATTATTCGAATAAATGATTATCTTTTAAATGTTTCCGAACATAAAATAAAACATTCGTCTAATCAATTTCTTGTCTTGTTGAAACACTTTTCAATTCGCAGAGATATCCTACTGATAAATTAGCGCTGGGTTATACACTCGGTTATCAATATTGATATTTAAAACATGCCAATTATTTTCCCACGGGTTTCTTCCATGGAGCGTTAATGATTCCATCGATTTGCGGAACACCGCAGAAATTATTATCGACTTACCAGGCCGATTTCAGCAGCGACGTCAGCTGTCGTTCGGGGCGCAACATATCGGCGATAACATTATCGCCATTTTATTTGCACCTCTATTAAGCAAAGTGTTACTAATTCGCTCATTATCTGCACGCGATCCGATCATGGTATTTTCAATATTTGCGATACCTGCGCGGATCACTGTCATTTTGTCCCGTCGTTTTATTAACTGAAATTATCGACGGTCCGATTAGCATCTCATTAATTACACCGATATTTTCATACGGCCGATATGCGTGCCGATACAGTGCCGCGGATCGTTTTCCCTTTATTCTGAGCGTTACACACCGAACGAATTCCCAAAATCGTGAAACTTTCGAGCACGAAACATTCCGGTCGAACGATCCGCGACGATAACTTCCTCGAACGTCGATCGTTAAGCTGCGTCCACACCGAAGCAACGAAAAGCAACTTTTTGTTATGTGTACCAGAAAAATGTAAATGAAAAATGTAACAAGTGGTGACAAAAAGTGATGTTGCTTCGGTGTGGACTTAACGTCGCGTCGCACGTACTTGACCCGATTTGGGGAGAAACTACAGTTAGGAGCAATTGGTTTACGAGTTATAAACGATCAAAAGTGGTGAAAATTGCAGTTTTTCAAGATCTTCGGCCTTTTTGCCACTTTTGATCGTTTATAACTCGTAAACCAATTAACGTGTAGGAACATTTCTACAAACGTATGAAACAGCAACACGAAATTTGAAACATCGACACGAAGTTTTTTCATTTTCGTCCATTGTGAACGCACCGTGCGTCGCAGCGATAACGCATTGTCGTCGGATAAAACTGGCGAATCGATTTTCGAAGGTCAAGGACCGGGAAGGGAGGGCAAGGCGAACGAAAGCGAGAGGTCGGAAATCGTTTTCGAAATAAAACTCGTCGACGACCTCCCGCGATATAGAGCTCGTCGAAGAGGATGCAAGCAATCGGGTACACGTGGTCCAACCCTGGTCCATCTTTTCGACAGAGTCGGCGGCCGGCATGGCATCGTGGTTCCATTTTTAGATTTCGGTTTAGGTGACGATTAGAAGGCCAAGGGAAGCCAACGCACATTATCTATGCATTCGGACGGCAAAAAGACGCCTCGAACTCTCCCACGCAACCTTAAAATAAACACGCCCCTGCGAGTCCAACGAGAAAACGGAAGAATTTAATTTCTTTTTGCGGGGAACGGGACGTGGGAATCGCGCGATAGGTGTCTGAACGCTTATGTTCTTTTTATTATTACCAAGCTTATATTAACTTGCCGTGTTGTTTTGTATGCGTTAAATCTGATAATCGAATTTTAAACCTCTTCCCACAGTCCAATATTGCTGAAATTTTCTATACACTCTTGCTTCCGATGACAATAAAAGTATAGAAAAAATATATATAAAATATATAAAAAAAACTTTAAAAACCACGCTTATATTAAAATGTACTAAACAGGAGAAAATAATTTTTTTTCTGGGTCTCCAAAAAATACCAAATTTATTACCTAAATTATTTTTATAGTCTCTCACTAATGTCATGATATTATTTAAATTTATATTAAATTTTTCCATCTATTCTTGAATGATTGAATTGAATTGATTTATTTCTTGAATGCATCCTTGGATTCTTTTACAATCTATTTTGATAGAAAACGAGAAAGGGAAGACTAATTAAATTTCAATTCTTTCGAGCCTTAATTGAAGAAGTTGTCCCGCACAACAAGTATAGAAAGCGAACCAACCCGATACCATGGAAGAGAACTAACTTTTAATAAACCGAAAGAAGTTCAATATTTCTGAAAACTTGCCTTCGACTCGGAAGGAAACTGCTGATCACGGTTTATTTGTGGCAACAATCGAGTGTTCTTTAATATGAACCAGAGCTAAGTATCTATTGCATCGAAGTAAAAACAACGTCCGCTTCTTTTTGGTAAACCAAGATAACGACAATTGTCAATTTACATCTAATCATGCACTGTGTGATTTTGTAACCACAGTTGTTTGGTTTCTGCGGGAGTATTATTTGATTGTACAAAATCTTTTAATGTACTAATTGTTGCACCTACTAGTCCTGAATTATTATTTATTTAATCATAAACCGTTTACAACCGAGACAAGTGACATTAATTACTCTGTTTCTTTGTACATGTTTTTACACTTTTATCATATTATTGAAATTTTTTTTATATATTAGATAATTATACAGTTATTAATTTAAAAATTCAGCGAACACGCGCGCTATTAGATAGGAATCGGCTGACGTGTCTGATCATGGTCAACCGATTCTACTTACTCCGAATACTAAAGCAGTCATGGGCGACTTGTGACTAAAAAAAAACTGAATTTTCCAAAACTAGTGAAGCAGATTCGGTCCTTAATTCTCGTACGAAAATGTCGAACCTCGGAAAAGCTTAATATTGCTTTCCCGTCCCTTGAAACATTTGCAATTATGATGCAGCATCGAGGAGCAATTAAAATGACGCGCGCTTTCCACCGGGAAAGATTAATACGCGTATTCTGTGCACTACACAGGGCTCTTCATTAAAAGTTCCCTCTCCTCTGGTCGTAGCTCGCGTTCAAACACTTACGGCGGCCCCCTCTCCGCGTTCCCCCCTTGTTCCTCTTTTATTCACGCGAACATATAAAAATCCACTTGAGGGAACGGAACAATGCGTTGCAACCCGATCTACGCTGCAGTCTTTCTGTGCCAGCCTCTCTCCTCCTCCCCAGATGCAAATTTTCATGTAACGAGAGCGAAGTCGGGCGCCGCGCGGTCATTCGAGACACTTTTTATTGAAACAATCCCGCGCACGCTTTGTAATAAACGAAATTAAAACGAGAAAGGCGCGCGCGCGTGGCTCGTTGTGTCGCGCCATTGTTGCTGCGAATATTTATCGGCGACTCGGACAAACTTTTGATTACTCGAGATATTCACTCGCGCAACGTTTCGCCCGGATATGCAGTGGATCCTTTCCCCATATAGATCATACTCCAATCGTTATTCGCTACTCTACGAGATATCGATCAATTTTTTCCTGTAGTTTCAATCTTGCACCTACTGGAATCCAGTTTTTCAAAAAAACGTTGTACACCACCAAATTGAACATATTCATGGTTTTTCTAAAATGTTCATACTGAAGTCACGATACTTCTTCTCCATTTGTCTCGTGAACGGTTAAGTTTTGTCCACTTTTATTATACTTTAAAATCTCATAAATGTAGTAACTTTACAATGTCAATAATCGTAAATAGAAAAATCAGGTATTGAGAGAACCCCCGAAGAGTGTGAAATGAGATCTGACTCGCTGATCTGGTCGAAACGGATCCACAACCGGCATTTCGTTCGCTGAATAAGCAAGTATCCGAAGGAGGAAGAGTCGAAGGAACGTAGATTATCGTGAGGCCATAGATCAGTGCGCGGAACATTTCGATAATTTATCACCGAGTCCCTGTCCTTAGTAAACAGTGTTCGACTAAAAATACAGACCGTCCTAGTCTTGCCGTCATCTTGCCGATCGCCCCCAGGGGTGTGGAGCCTCTTTCGTTTTTCTTAGGCTGGAATTCGTGCTCCGATTTTCGGGGTTACTCGGCCACGTCGTCGCCAGAAATATCCATTCTATTTTTCTAATTAGAACATTCGAATTTAACACGTAATTTGACGAATTTCTGATTTCACCTCAATTAGCGAACTTCTGCCCGCCTCAACAATAATTTCCTTTCTTAGATTTTCCGCGATATCGTGATCACATCTCCCGTCGATCTTCATGGATTATTTCCTTTTAATCTAAAGAAACTAGTCAATTTTATTTACTGGAAGACACAAATCACAAGTCCATCATTAATTTCTGAGATATTTAATTAATGATCCACACACATTGGATAAATTGATTAGATTGTTAACACAATATATAAATGTGTAGCTAGCTTCTGCATTTTGCAATCCATGTTTTTATTTCGCAGAAAAATCCGCGGTCTAATGATTACTATTAGTCTTTCGTGATTGCCAACGAAGCGATTAACTATGTTCACCATTCTGCCCCCTTGAAAGTTGCATCGTCCCGACAGAATCGTTTGCAGCAACGCAACATTTCACTGCAGTTACGGTTGCACGACGGACAAGCCATAACAGCAGTGATTAAACGATAAGCGGTGAAATAATTGAGAAGCCTTAGTCGCGTTATTTGTCGCGATTAAAGATTTTATTGTTGTCCGAGATAGTGCTCGGTCTCTCGCGAAAAGAACAATCGGTCCCGAGGTCTGGTCGTTACTTTCTTCTAACGAGCACGTGAAACCCGGCTCGCGGACCCATGAAAACGCGAAAGACTGCACCGTATCCATTCACGAAGAAGAATGAACGCCCACACGCGCGCGAGCGCCTTTCTATTCTCGACTGGTCGATTCACGCTCGCTCACCTGACTCATCCACGAATATCGGGAAAATCTTTTAAAGAATTCTCTGTATACAGTGCCCGCGGAACAATTGGATCCATATGTAGGACGGCTTTGAGAGACTGTTGAATCGAATTCACCGGGCTGTCGAAATACTCCCTCAAACTTCATTTCCTTTTCTCCGTTTCGCTAATTCGCCTATAAACATACTTATCCTAGTCTACTAGCCCCTCGTATCAAATACCAACTCTCATTTTTTTCTTGTAACTCCTTCAATACCATCATTGGCAAGTAACAGAATTATTCTAGATTTTTATACTCTCGGATGATCACAGATTAATTTATGTTTGTTCTGGAGTAAACTTCAGGATTTCATGCATTTATTGCAATTTGATATTTTACTTTCGATTACTGAAATGATCGAGAAAGGGAACAATCCCTAAATGGCTCCAATTTTGTTATCACTTGTAAGGCACGGTAGCCAAGTACAAAATTCTTGTTTAAAGTTGAAAATAACATATTTTTAAATTGTTTTGAACTTCACCTACTCATTTCTCCCATAAATACGTAAAGAGCTTTCTATATACTAAACAGACAATTATTACGCAGTCTGCAGAAATGATTGAAGTAGGAAATGTTTACTAACAACTAGATGGGCATTGGTACAAAGTAAACATTTGATGCATCTGTTGCAGTACACAGGAGCCATTGTAAATCGTTAATTTCTTCGAATTGAATCTCCACAGCGGTACAAGTCTAGCCTAACGGCGTCATAAGCAGAAGGGGCTAAACGTTTCTATAATGTTTCGTGTTTTCGTTTATTTCGGGACTAGTGACCACACGTCTTTTCCACCCACCTGTCGAATGATTACGCGCCTATTTTCGTGCATGAAACTGAGCAGAAGACATTTCCACTCGACTTGATCGATATGCAAGAGTTTGATTCCGGTCCTCAACTTCCGGTCCCGTGACACGATTACTCCGCTTTCTTGGGATGACTTTTTCTCTTTCTCGTTGTGCCTCGTTCCTGGGACAAGACGATTGATGAGCACGTAAATTTTAAAGAAGCAATTAATGCGGAAACAGTGCAGGCAAATAAATAGATTAACAGCGAGGGTTCTTCGGCAGCCATAAACTCGGCCAACAGCAGACGAGGTTCCGAATCAGCGTGAATAATTGAAACGAGTTGGAGCCAAGTAGAATCTAATGTACATACAGTAGGGCTCAATTTATTTATAACTAGATTCATTATATTTTATTACATTCAGTAGGTACTCCTTCAGGAAACGAATACAAATCTTGCCGTTTGCAAATGAGTTTTAAAGAAGGATTAGAAAAAATGTGTTACGATTTTGTTGGAACAGTAATTTTCTGATTAGTATATTTTTAATAAAATAGTACAAAGTGCAATAGTGCACTAGTACATTCTCAGAGGAATTTTCTTTGCCATTGTGTCAATTCGACGCCAGGGGCCAATGAAATTGGTAAGCGGAGAGAGGGATGAGAGCCAATAGAGCCTTTACTTTTCGAGAACCGGGTACTCGAGCTATACTAACGACCAGCCAGAAAGATTTACTATCGGGCATAACCGTTCCTCACTGTATCCTTATCTATCGCGTTTAACGATCGTCATGAACGACGCGACGAAAAATTGGACTTCATCGTGCAGTAAATACAAACGTGCAACCAACGCCCACGCCGACAGAAAATATTAAGGGGGGAAAAGTAACGAACAGAGAAACTCATTCTTAAGGTATTTTTTAGTAATTTTTAATAATTTTTCTGTACTAAAAGAAAGCATAGAAATTTTCTTTTACATTGCAATCTTAAATGAAACTATTAGATGACGTTATTGAGGGAGACTTGTTAGTTCACAATGAAAATTGCTGTTGCTACTGAAGGTTCCATTAACCCCTTGCCTTATTTTAACGAGTCATTTTTGGGTATAAAGACCTTTTAATCGCTGTAACTGTAAAGAAAATGATATGGCAAGGGATTAAAAAGCGTTTAGCCATGTACCATACATTTTTCAAAATTATGCAATAATCACCGATCGGTAATATGTTAAAATATGATCCCTCTTCTAAAAATATTTTTACAATTTTGGGACGAAGTGCTGTTCAGAGAGTGGATAGAAAGAGAGGAAAAGACTGAAGACGATAAGTGTCGATGTATTCCATGACAATGGAATATAAACGTTTGGCCTGTTTACAGCTGGACATCGACGACGTGTTCGCTAAATATACCACGTGCTCGGCACATTTTTCCAAACACGTAGGTAGCAGCGTTCATTACAATCCGACTAGAACCTGTTCTGCCACGTTCTTTTCCAACTGCAAGGACGGCCGACGCTGGCTTCCGCGATTCATCCGTTTGTAATTACTAGACCGCGGATCTTAATGCGAAATAACAGTTTTCTATATCGGTTATAGCAACATGAAGTTAAATATAGACGTGTTTCTTCTTTCGAGCCGCACCCGTCCCTCGTTTTCGCAAGTTGATTTGTCCTTTGGTGTCAAATTGACAAAAAAGTGAGAAACCAATGTGATGGAAAGATAAATAATTATTTTTCCGATCTAAATTTAGAGTGAGATTATTCAAAAAATATAACTGAAATAAAATAGGATATGAAATTCGATTGCCCTGCCTCAGCGCTCACGTTGAAAGATTATTGTTTATTAAACTGATCGTCCGTACTGAATTAAATGAACGAAGAATGCGCTCGAGAAAGAAATTGTTTTATTGTCTCTACTTTCTTGCATCGAAAAAATTAGCATGATATACACACAACAAACAAGGTGACTCTCATATTGCCTTCCAAAACAAAAAGTTGTTTATTTCGCTCCAGCGGACGTACATGTAGCGCGGTATAACATCTCCGACTTTCTCGGCGAAATTTCAATTAAACGACTTATCGGTACGCTGGTAGGAGGGAGTAAAAATGATTCATCTCCGGATAAATTTGGTATATTAAGATTTCAAGTAAACACGTTTTAATGCGCTTCCGTGGGTACATAGAGAGCAAAGAAGAAGCTTCGGAAATCCTGTTTATCTCAGGAGGCAGGGAATGATGTTAGACACCATTGTCTGAGTTCATTTATTACTCGTTTATTAATACTTCAACTTCCAAAAAAGATTGTCCATGTCAAACTCTTTTAATCGACTTAGAAAATAATGTCTTCTAATGTCTTTTTATATTTCTATTCAGAAATCAATGTACTTTGAGTCGATAGTAAATAAGGTTTAAATTACGTCTGCACACACACTTATAATATACGAACTAGTCTAATAAGAGAATTTTGTCTGACGCAGTTTGAGAGAGATGGCTTCGTAGTCCTGGAGGATTTCTTCAAACCGGAGGAGGTCGAAGAAATGAAAGCCGCAGCCGCGGAATTCCCCAAAAACATGCCGCCAGAAAACGAGCGATTCGTGTTCAACACAGATACGTCGAAACAGGTGTGACAAAATTCTTTCGTATATATCGCCCATTGTCAATAGTTCGAACTTAAAATTAAAAATAATAATTGTTTCAGACTAATGACGCTTATTTCCTGGAAAGCGCCAACACAACTAAAATGTTCTACGAAATGGGCACGTTGAACAGTGACGGCAAGTTGCAGGTGGAACCTGAAGTAGCTTTGCACAAGGTAACATAACCGGACGTTGCAACCTTTCGATCTTCAACTACCAATATTAGTTTGATATTGATTAATGTGATATTTAATATTCATTTGAAACAAAAACAGGTCGGTCACGCGGTGCATCGGTCCCACCCTACGTTCAAGAAATACACGTTCGACGAAAGGATAAAGGAACTGATGTTCCAACTAGATTACAAAGAGCCAGCCATTTGCCAATCTATGATCCTTTACAAGAACCCGAGCACTGGCACACAAAGTAAGTATTACGTTGAATGTTTTCACCGTTCTGCAGTTGATCTACTGATTTCTTTGCATTTTCTTCTGTACAAATACTACACATATCACTGTACTATAAAAATTGTCTGCATCGATTGCCAGAAATAGGAACTAAATCGAACGTTACTTCTTCCCTTAATGATTTTAATAGAGAAATTTTTTATAATAGGAGAAATCATACATTGACATCTCCGATTTAAAAAATTTTTCAACAATTTTGAGTTCCACCTGCTCAATTTTGCCATAAATGCATTAATGTCACGATTATAATGAAAAAACTTTTGTTACAGGATCCATGCACCAAGACGCATCGTATTTGTATACCGACCCGGTCTCGGTGGTCGGTATCTGGATCGCTCTGGACGACGCTACTCAGGAGAACGGGTGCCTATGGTTTGCGCCGGGCTCCCACACGAGCGGTGTCCACCGTCGTTTCATCAAGAACAAGGACCCGGACTCGAAGGACCTGTTGATATACGAAGGAGGGGTGCCGTGCTACCAGCTGAGCAGCTTCCGGCCGGTGCCAGCGAAGAAGGGCACGTGCATCGTGATCCACGGACAGGTGGTGCATTTCTCGAACCCGAACAAGAGCATTAAGCCGCGGAACGCGTACACTTTCCACATAATCGAGACGCAAGACACAGTCTACCCGAAGGAGAACTGGCTGCAGCCACCACCGGAAGGATTCCTGAAACTGTACAGAAATTGAACGCGTTCCGAACGATATGGCTCGATAAATATCATGGGGTACAACGATGCAGCACCGCTTGTTACTGTGGCTGTGGCCGTTTTTATTTTATTATACCACATTATACAAAAGTTATTTCTTGTAATATATAGAATTGTTAATAAAAAAAAACAGACTGTTGAATACACCGTCGTCGCGCCACTTTTGTCTTCTGTTACAATGTACACGGTTCAACCAAACAATGTTATGTACACCCGTGATAAAGATGTTATTTTTAACGAAATATCTATGTATATATATACATAGTCATGCATATTTACTTTTCAAGATACGGTAAGATTCAGCAATACTCTTTCATCTGCTTTATACATAGTATGCTCTTATGTACATCTATAACTTGCTAATCTACAGAAATGTGTGCTGAGCTCCTGTATCTGGCGCAAACCCGTTTTCAGGACTTCCTCCTTCAGCTTCACACAACAGTATATGTCCAAAGGCGACAGATCTTCGTCGGGTAACTTTATTGTTATAGGCAACAATTCCGGAAGGAACGTTACCAATGTTTGATGCAGACCATCCAACGATCGGTAATCGGCACAAGAATCTTTGACTTGTTCCAGTACACTGTAATAAAACGTTCGCTTGTATAATAGAACGCGGTTAAAGAAGTTTCGAGTAATTATCATTTTCAGTAACGTACGCGCTTAGGGTGTGCAACAATCGGTTTACATTTGCCGCAAGCTCCGGCTGTATTTGCTTAACATAGTCCGGGGATGGAGGTGGGTTTGGAACATTGAAGTGAAAACTGCATGGCATTCCTACCGTATTGGCTGCCAATCCACTGTACACAAAACCATTTTTAATTCTCTATGTAAACGATTATGTTATTCTACTATGTAACGCTAAAACTTGCCACATATCGCGAGCGAAAATGTATGCTGCCTCAAAATACTGGAAAGCTTTCTGCGCCCTCCTTTCCCGAGCCGCTATATCGTCTTCGAATCCAATCACGTCCCGCAACTTTTGATCATTTAGTCGATTTTCGTAAGTACGGCATTGTTGTTTCAACTCCTACAAATATCACATTATGAACAATATCTTATCTTGAATTGGTTCGGTTTCAAGTTCACGAAACACATTTTGTATTAATTACGTCAATCCTCTGGCTGACACGTATCATTAATTCGGGATGTTTATCTACATTGACCATCTGAGTCAGTTCGCTGCATTTGTTTAGGATACAAATGACTTCTGTTATTGTCCTGTCGCCTAAGGAAGATGCATTTTTATGATGGATTAAGTTTGTTTGTATTTTGTCCTATAATATTGCTATAATAAAAATAGGATTTTACCAGACATATCTCTAAATACTTGTAGCAGCTCCTTTAGAATAACTTCCGCTTTTCTCTGAAATGACTCGCTCACAGCAGCTATCCAATGTTTTATGGCACACTGGAAAACAGTTACAACTGTCCATGGTGGTCTTATGATAACGTGTCTTTCCCAAGAGTCTCCGTATAATACATGCATCTCACTGCTAACTATCTGCAATTAAAATACTTTGTAAATACAGTGTCCCTTCTTTTATTGTGTACTAAACATACATATGTTCTCATATGATATACTTACCATGGTTAAAAACTCTTTCATAGTCATTTTCACGTCATTAAATATTTCGTTTGGTATGTGGCGTTCCTTATTTACGATCGGGAGAGGGTCTAAGCTCAATCTATCCTTACTTTGTTCATTCAAACTGGAAGACAAACTGTTCGTACAGTTCGTCGCATTAAGATAATCAATTTTCTCAAGAGGATCGTTCCTTCCAAGCGTTGCTATGTCGTAAATCATTGCTTTATTGCAAAGATTAATATCATACGACATTAACACCTACGTTCAGACAGAAGAATTAGAATTGTAATTACTCTAAACAGAAAATTTATACAGTTGTACGATTAAGTACGTACTACAGATTTTTCCAATTCGCGAATTTGTAAACACGTTTGTAAAATCTCATCATCTGGACAATCAATAAAAAATTTTTCTTTATTTCTTGAGGCGTCCTCCCGCGTTTGTCCAATAACATATGGATGTTTACAAGAAAACAATTGATTAATGTAGTTGATAGCTTTCCTTGCTTTCGCCGACAGTATTGCTGATTTGGTTTTACCATGGTTATTTTTAATGTAATCGAGTTCCTGTTAAAAAAGGATTTCTTATGAAGTTTTCATAAAAAGTATATCGAAGAGTGTTATTTAATATTCAGCTTACACGTATAACAGTCCATGGAATTACAATAAACGGTTGATCAAAAGTCTTAAAAACCGTTTCTTTCGCTAAATCAATAGCACTAATATTTGATAAAAACACATTTGTATCGACAACGATGTACAGCTGTTTTTTCTCTTGTTGTCCTGATACTAGTGGATGACTTAAACTGTGATTCGGTACACTGCACAACACATCTGTATTGTTTACTGTGCAAAGTTGTGTTCTAACAGCTTGGACCTATACGATATATATAAAAAAAATCTCTTAAAAATCATTTTATACAAATTTGCAAAAAGTTTAGTAAAATATGTGACATTACCTCAAATGTAATTTTTTCATCTTCCAATGGCTCCCAATCCATCTCCTCATAAAATGAATTATCGTTGGATCGTTTCACTAAATCATTCACTGTCGTCACAGTTTCCACAGACAATATTTTTGGTTTTTCAATAGTAGAAGCTTTATTAATTGGAATCTTATCTTTGGAAATTTTGTCCTTTAAACGTGTCAATCTAACTTCTATATTTTTGTAAAGGCTTGGTAATTTCCCCCCTACAACTATAGTACACCAAATAAAACACAAGTTCATAATGCTGACAAGATAATAAGTAGACTGCGGATCTTTATGAATTTATGGCTTCTGAGAATTTAACAAAAATGCCAGAATATATCCTTCGACAGAGTTTAGTCAAATTTTGATATATTTCAGATCTACAAAAGCTACTACCATTGAAAATAGTATTTTATTTAGTTACCCCTTCTTAAAAATCGTCTCAAAAAGTTGCACAAACTTCTGCAGTCTAATAAGGAGATTATTACCATGTTTATCTGCCAAAGGGGGACTCTGCGATATATCAATAACACTATCAGAATTTTCAGTAGTACTATTTTCCAGTGTTAAGCTTTTCCTTAATTGCTCCATACGTTCTTTTCCCATATTCTTTCTCAAAGATTTTCGACTTCTTTTTGTGATTGACGTCGCAATTAAACTTGGGTCACATGTTTTCCTTCTTGGGTCACTTTTTTCTGCAATTTAAATAGTACAGAAGTATAATATTTACACTTTCGCGATAGTAATTAATTCATAACACTAACATTTCCTAAATTCTGTTATAAATAAATAAAAATACCTTTGTTTCTTAATCGTTGTTTAACTGGAAGATTTTCAGAGGATGTACTATTATCCTTATCGTCTTCGGTTTTCTGTGTTTTAGTTTTCTTTTTCTGCTTCTTCTGTTTTAGTTTTTGAAAAATCACTTGCATTTGTGGCGTATAATTCATCATTGAACTTTCATTACTTTTAGATGGAGATGGCAATGAGGCACTTTCTTTAATTGCCGATGTTGACAATTTTGTACTATCTTTTGAACATTTTGGGCTTTGCGTTTTAGACGTCATTTCCTTTCCTTTTTTCGCAAGCATCTTCTCACGAATAGCCCGCATCTGTGGAGTTTCTTTCTCTTCGTTGCTTGTCTCCAATGATTGTTTGAGAGATCTTCTAGCAACCAGTTTCTTTCGTTTTTTAATTTCGGTTTCCGGTACATCGTGTTCTGGTGTGGAAGGCTGAACACTTTTACGTCTTCTGTTTGATTCTCCCGATTTCTTCCCGATCTAAAATTAAGCACAGGAATAGTTTCTTTTCTTCATTAATATAAAAAAGTCGCTTTTGAAGATAATCATTTTTCTATTATTCGCAATGCGTATATATTCGATACTTCCGAAAACAGTTATTTTGTAAGGTTAGAATGTAAACATGTGTTATAAAACACAATAATTTAAGATGATTAATGTCAATAATTAAGAAATTGTCGCTACCTGTTCCGATTGCTGTTCTGTCGGTTCCTCCCAAGAAGACTTATTTGTTTTAACATTGAAATAGTACACTCGATCCGGATGTGTTTTCGAATTTAGGACAATCCAATTTTTTGGCAACTTTTGCTTCATCATTTTGAAAATCCTTTTCAGCTTCACCGCAAATCGATTCAAATACACAAAATACGACCTCGTTACTACGCGTCATCACTATTCACATGTCATAATGTCATACTCTCTGAAATAAACATAGTGTCATTACAAACAAAACGTTTTTGTTATTGAATGTTCCGAATTCTGAAACGTTAAATTTCAGCACAGAAACTATTTCTATAAACACTTTATTTACCTGTTTCATATATATATATTTTACTTATCTATCAAAGTGTCTTGTATTTATCTTTATTTATGTTTTTAGTTTAAAGAAAATCACTATATTTAGAGACAAAATAAAGAGAGTGTTGGACTCAGTGGTGCTCAGTGGTGAGACATTGTGCAAGATTTGTGAAAAGTGTCACATGACACATGGTCCAGAAGCGTGAAATAGCGTCGTAGAAGGGGAAGGTTGGGGGAGGTACAGTCGGGTACAGTGGAGAGACAAGTTTGGCGACTCTGCGACCAGTGCAGGTGACGTCGAATTTCTAGGGAATTTGAAACATTGTTTCCAATTGTTTCCTACCATACATGAACAACGTTTCAAATATTGCCGCGTTTTTTCATATATAAATCATTTTTAATTTTTTCACGTACAGTCTCCTCTTTCTACTTCGTCCAGTGGTCCAGAAAAGGAAATCGAAGGAAAAACTTGAAGAAACGGCAACATATATATGATATATATGATAAGTCCAAGGACACCTAGGTTCGAGACACGAACATTATAAGTATTGACAAGAGTTTCGTTTCTAGTACACTCCGCGCCCTTGCTGTGGAAACACAGTCCGATGGATTTTGTCTTTCCAGTCTTTCGCTTTTCGCCGTTAGAAATTCATTTGTTTTCTGTCTGTTTCTGTCTTCAGTAACTGTTGTAAGAAAAGACGATCTTATGCACAGAAAATCGTAAGCCAAACCGTACTACTACACCAGCGTGAAACGCAAACGTTTCTCTTTTGCATATATTACTACACGAGCGATGGCAAACGAAATAGACAAACCAATGTATCGAATAGTAAATAACAACCTCGATGATGATGATTTAAAGTTTTTCACTACTATAGATGAACCTACAAAAGAATGGATCAATCATTTAGAATACGTATGGAAATGGTGTAAGTATAACATGCATGTAAAAAAATGTCAATATACTTTAATGTCAATTACTATATTTATTAATATCGTTTTATACAGGGAAGGAGTGTGATGGCATAAGATGTACACTGACGGAATATTTTGCAACTGCACCTAATCCGTACGTGAGCACATTAAGAATCATAGTGAATCTCTCAGACTTTAAAAATGCGAAACGGAAACCATCATTACCATTTACAGGTTTATGTTTCTTTCTAAGACTAATTATTGCTTTGTACAAGTAGTTTGTCATTTGTCGCTATAACTAGATTGCAGATTACTCTTGAATGTATTCGAAGTTTGTGTGATCTATTGAGAACATAATTTGACTTCGAATAAAATGCATCGGTTATGAAAAAAGGGAGTTAAATTCATCTTTTGTAAGTGCATAAAGTTTGCAGTCTACGAATAGCTGTTGGTAAACTCTTGCGAGTATAAAAGGAAAACGATGGGTATAACAGTTTGCATTTTTATTACAGTAATAGAGGAATTTGCGAAGTGGCTAAAAGTACAAGAAGAAATACAAGAAGATCTTTTAGTTGAAGATCTTAAAATAGTTGCATTTCGACTAGTGGATGAACAAAAGAGTATGGAGCTATTCCAATTATTTGCTCGTACATATGAGTTTCTGAAGCATAAGGAATTATTTATTCCTTTTATTCAGGTACAATTATAAAACACATAATGTAATGGGAATAATTTAACTATCAAAGTGATTTTTCTGTGTATGTTCTTTTAGAAAATGATTGCAGCAAAAAAATTTAAAGAAGCTGCACAATATGCAACTGTGTTGAAGTTGCAAAATGACTTCAAAGATGTGCAGGTTTTATTACTGCCTCTTATTTTGCAAAATAAGTTATCGATCGTCGACGACTTTCTGGCTGGTGAGCCAGAAATCCAAAAGTGTTTGGTCCAGTACTTGGATAATTTAATTGCTTCGGATACAAGTATGCACAGGCAATTAGAAGAATTTATATTGTAAGTTTTAACAATTCAACAAAAATAGACGTCAAGATAGAATAATATTTCTTAATGTATTACAGAAAGTATAAAATACCAGATATAAAGATTTCCACAACGGACAGGAAACCGTTGAGTAAATTGATAGCACGTTTTGTCAAATTACATAATCTACCGCTAAATATTTGTCAAAATGTAAATAAAAAACGAAACGAAGGTGCTTTGCACTTCATCATTCGCAAACGATATATGGATTATAGTTTAAGTATGTTCATTCTCTGAACAATGATACAGTGCTGAAAGAATCGAAATGAACTTCTAATAATTTTTTAAAATTCAGGTTTAGATAGCTTTAGGGAAATGATCCAAGAAGCAGTCAAGGAGGATGACTACTTACAACATGATCTGTTAAGAATGTTAATGAACGTAAAAGATGCTAAAGAAGGCCTGTATTGGGCGAAAAAATTCCATATACCTAAGGAACAGTGGCCAGGGCCCATTGTATATGAAGCTATACTAGCGGAAGCTGATGGTAATCAAATGTCTCAATGTACTTTTCAATTATAATGTGATATTTATAAAATTGTCTTGTTTAGGAAATAGTGAAGGAGCTTCTACTAGTAGAATAGAAGAGACAAGTGACTGGGATAATTTTGATAATTATCATGAATTACGTTTACCACGTGATTCCATTACTGTGGTAGATAATGCGAAAAAGTTCGAAAACTTTCTGGATTGTGGTCTGAGAAATGTTGATATTGTCGGAATAGATTCTGAATGGAAACCCAATTTCAGTAATATCTTAATTTAAGCATTTACTTTTCTGACGTTGTGTATTTTCCAACAAAACAAGATTTTCATATTTCTGTTGATTATTAGGTACACAAAAAAGTGAATTAGCTATGATACAAATAGCTACACAGGATAGAGTTTACATTTTAGATGTAACTACAATGGCAAACAGGTCGAAGGCATTATGGACAGACTTAGCCATATGCTTATTGCAAAACAACAATATACTAAAACTCGGTAAATTTCACGTAATTAAAAACATTACGGTATGGTACTATTTTAAAAATACCATATTAACATATTGTCGACTGGTCACGAGTTTACTCATGTTTTTTTACGTGTAATCATTATTAGCTGACCACTTTATTTTATTTGATAATTTAATATTTTTGTGCAATTATAATGTGTAATGTGTTACAGGGTTTGGAATAGATCATGATTTAAAAATGATGCGCGACAGTTTGCCGTTTTTCTCGAACATCCAGACTCAAGGATATATCGACATAGTCGATTTGTGGAAAAAATTGGTAGAGCACCAATTTGTATTCCCACACTCGTATGAAATCGACGACCAATTTTCCAAAAAGAATTTAAGCAAACTCGTGGAGCTTTGTTTTGGGAAAAAGTTGAATAAATCGGACCAATTTTCGAACTGGGAGCAGCGGCCCTTAAGAGAAGAGCAAATAATATATGCTGGTTATTTACTCATTTTTTCCTAGTATTTAACTACTGAAAAAACAGTTATAATAATATCTTACTTATCATATTACAGCGTTAGACGCATACTGCTTATTAGAAATATATAACGTTTTCGAAACTCAATGCGCTCGACTAAATATTCCATTTGCGAATATTTGCCTGGAGGTGCAAAAAATGCCGTATAAAACAGCGAAAAGAAGTACAAAGACATATGCGGATAAGGTAAGTTTTCATACGATAAAATAACTAATCACTTTCCTTGGTGTAAATGTTGGTCCCATACGAGTTTGTACGTGTTTTAATGCAGCCGCATGTACCTGAAACTGGGATGTTGACGTCTCATTTGTATAAAGATTCCAAGCCCTCGGGAGCTGTTACGAAAATGGGCAATCCTACAAGTACACCTTATTGCTCGAAAACGATTACGAAAACAAAAATACCAATTTACAAGTGGCGCGTTGTCTGCGATCCAAAGCTAGGTGGATTGATAACAAAACTTCGAATATGTGGTTGTGATACCCGTCGTGCGCCAGTCGATGACGCAATAAATATAGCACGACAGGATGGAAGAATATTTTTAACCCAATATTCACATTATAAGAAGGTAAGATTTATCTCACAAATGTAATAATACTCGCATAAAACGAATAGAACTGTTTTTGCAACAGCTACAGCAGCAACAGCTGCCACGTTGCAAAATATATTTTGTATGGCCTGATTCGCATGAAACCCAATTGAGGAAACTGTTACATCATTTCGGAGTTAGTGTTTCTCAAAAGGATATTTTTTCTCATTGCAAAGTTTGCAATAGCAACGAATTCACGAAAGTTCCGAAGATAATATTGGAACAGCTTTTCGAAAGGTTCGTCGTAAATTTTATTTCAAATATTTCAATACGCTCGACAACGATGCTAATCAATTTTTATAATTAGGTACAATAGAGAAAGAGGTGTGGTCGTAAAGTGTAACTATTTTTCCGAGGATACAGATCCAATTATTAAAAGTTATAACTATGACAAAATAGACGATCGACGATGGACCTTAACTTTTAATAGTATAAAAATGGAGACGTTTACGACCAAATATAACGTAGCAATTAGAATGAATGAACTATCGCCAGGTTTCTTAAAAACAGAGAATTGTTTTTATGTATGTGAAAGGTGTGGTAAGGTAAATGGTTTGGGACATATGTTTGAACAAACCCTAAACTTATACAAAGACCTTATTGTTGATACCTAAGTCGTAATTATATGTGATATAGCGTCGAGACTGTACTCAAAATCTGGGAATGCACAAATCAAAAATTATATTTGTTGGTTTGAGTCAGTGACAACTGTTCCTATCATATTATGTCGTTAATAATGATCGTACTATTATATTTACCCTTGAAAATTGCTATTTTTTTATTTTAAAATCATTTCTAGTATCCGAGAATTTAGTTAATTTAGTATGTCGTGAGAAAAAGATATTTAATTTTTCTTTTATCTTTAATTGTTACGGATAGTATTATTATTGACGTTGTTCTCTCTTATATGTAAGAGTTGTTTGTTTATTAGTAAACAAGATTTTAATATCGTAGAAAAAGTAAACTTACATAATACATGAAAGTGTTCTTGATACGTTGTGTGAAAAATGATACAATGCAAACTTACAAAAGTATATGGCTGTACATCTTTTCTTATTTGTATTACTTAGTAATATATTTATTTACGTACAGTTGTGGAATCTCATACAGAGATATTGAAACTATAATACAATTTATTTTTCATGCAACATATTCTTATTGTATAATATATGATAGTATTATATATAATACATAGGATCTATTCAACAAGTATAAAAAACATACTACTAAATAGCTTCTATACAGTTTTGAATGACAAAAGATGCTTCACCTTGTTATGTAAAAGCGAACTAATTCAACATAGGTGGTGTTGACTAATTACTTTCATATATTTACGCTTTAAGTTTCATTATTTTCTTTTTGTCACAAAGAACTATGTAAACTTTTCGTTTTCATTGAATCGTCGAATAAAGTTGTAAACCATTTTACCTTTCCAGAAATTGTGTTGTGAAAAATGATACAATTAGATCTGTGTTAAAATTATTTCTCTTTTAATATTATAGATGCGCATGTTATAATATAAATATCAATTCGAATACGCAATGCTATCAGTTTAAGTGCTCGCAGCATCTGCAATAAATTCAGCTGGCTCAACAAGTCGTTTCTTTCCATATGGTGGAGGTCCAAGTAATTTCTCCACATCGTCGTATGTCAATGTTTCCTTTTTCAGTAGCTCTTGAGCCAACTATAAATATATAAAAGGAAAAGAATTAAAAGATACTGGAACACGAAAATGAAAACAAAGAATAGCTGTACATACCAGTTCTAACTTATTATCGTTATCTATTAGTAACTTCTCTGTTGTTTTGTACACCTCTGTAACAATCTTTCGTACTTCAACGTCCATTAAATTTGCCATTCTTTTGCTGTATAATTTTTTAACTTTCTGTAAGGAAAAATCATACAAAATTTGATACGTTGTAACGTTAAAATACAGTGCCTCTTGCTGATCAAATTTCACATGTGGATTATAAATCAATTTATACAATAGTGATCATTGAAATTTTTTATGAAACTTATGTGTCCGAATAAATATTTTTCACCTTCTACCAGTATTGAACACTTTTTTAACACGCAATTTTTTCCAATTCTTAGGTGGTCACCTAAACCTAGTAACGTAAAGTATGTCAATCTTACCGTGCTTGTAGCTTCTTCATCAAAAGAGATTAAACCCACATTAGGACTCATACCAAATTGCTGCACTTGTGAATATGCCATTTTCGTTATTTTCTTCAACTCGTTTTCTGCTGCGGTTGAAGTTTTATTAAATTTCAAGATTTCTGCAACTCTACCACCTATCATCATACACATCTTCTCAAATAGTTGCTCTTTACTATAGAGCTTCTGATCTGTCGGGGTATACTGAGAGAAGCCCAAACTCATGTGTGTTCTTGGTACTATCGTCACTTTTAGCAGAGCATCGGTATGTTCCAATAACCAACCCACTAATGCGCGTCCAGCTTCATGATAAGCAACTACCTTTTTCGTAGTTTGTGTTAGCGTACCGGTCTTTTTCGCTATACCTCCTATTGTTCTATCGATTGCATATAAAAGGTCGTTACTATCGATCAATGTTTTCTTGTCCCTCGCTGCGTGTAACGCCGATTCATTGCAAACGTTTGCGATGTCAGCGCCTAGAAATGTATTGCTTATTAAAAAGAGAAGGGAAAAAGATGAATGTAGAGTAACATGGGGAATGTACTAATAATAATTTCATACAATACCACTGAAACCAGGTGTCAGATATGCTAAATATCCAGAATATTGATTAGGCTTCCCTTCCAAAGACAACGTTTTCAGATGACATTCGAAAATTTGTTTCCTTTCATCTAGAGTAGGAAGATCGATCAAAATGTGCCTGTCGAATCTTCCAGGTCTCAGTAACGCTTTATCTAGAACATCTGCTCTGTTTGTCGACGCTAAAATAATAACGTCTTGTGCAGTTGTCATTCCGTCCATTTCTACTAATAGTTGATTTAATGTCCGTTCAGACTCATTATTGCCAAATTGATCCCTTCCTTCTGATCGTTTTTTGCCGACTGCATCTATCTCATCTATGTATATAATGCTAGGTGCTCTATTGAAATAGGTGAAATGAGAAGGTATTGAAACAGTATCTACTAGAGGTGTGCGAGAACCCGAGATTCCCGAGAATTCTCGGAAACCCATCTCGATCTCGAATAAAATTCTCGACCCGCCCCGATCAGATATTTTCGGGTTCTCGCACACCTCCAGTTTCTAAGCTTTTTGTTCAAATATGAAATCGTGAACACAACCAAACCTTTTCTTAGCCTGTGCAAATAAATCTCTCACACGTGCAGCACCTAGTCCTCCTAACATTTCAATGAATTCGGAGCCATTCATCGACAAAAATGGAACATCCGATTCTGTTGCAACTGCTTTAGCTAAAAGTGTTTTGCCGCATCCTGGTGGCCCTAACAGCAGCGCTCCTAAAAATGACATCAAGTAATAAAAGATAGTGGGTAAAATCACAGGATGAGAGGTAGAGTTTGTAAACTTTCAGCTACCTTTGGGAACCTTAGCGCCAAGTTTCTTATACCGCTCAGGATGCTTCAGGTAATCGACAAATTCCATAACTTCTGTCTTTGCTTCGTTTAAACCAGCTACATCTTTGAAATGCACACCTTTACCAGAAAATGGCTCTACTAATGTATATTTTGCACTTTTCTTCTGCGTGATAAAATCCATTGGATTCCGAAATTTTTGAGTACGGAATATACGTACTAATAAATAGAGCAATGCTCCAAAAAAGACCAAGCCAAAAATTGAGTTTTCAGTTTCTTTTCGAATATATCTAATTGGAATTCCATTCTCTGTAGAATTAACATAGAATTTCAATATATGATCAAATAAATGTTTAATGTTAACGTGCACATATATGTTATACCTGCTGAAATACCCATTTTCTTTTCCAGTTCCCTAATTTTATCCTCCATAGTATTAGCATAATTAAAATCTATCACGGTGAACGATCTGTTCATTGTCATATGTCCTTTATATATAGCACCGGGGTGAAGCAATACAGTTACTACAGGTCCAGTAATCTGAATTTCTTTGACTTCTCCTTTTAGAAGCATTTCATTTACAAAATCATTCCAATCGAAATGATTCTGATATATATCAATAAAGCTCGGTTAAATAAGTTATAACATTATACACACTATAATATTACCTCAAATTGTTTGGCCAATCTTTGACTATACATTTTACTGTACATATTAGAGTTACTGTTAACGAGAGCATCAATGAAAATTAGAGGCATTTATACAGCTCTAGTTTTGGTAAAATTGAATTAAACGCAGACGACAGAATGTACTAGTAAAAGTGAACTAAACAATTTGTAAATGTATTCAATAAATACATGTGTGTACAACAAACCTTTGATGTTTCCATTGTAAATCTGTAGCCTATGATTAACAGTATGATAAAAAAGCCTAGAAGCAGTACTTTGCTTGTCAGCATATCGAAATTTGGATCTCTGTCGGGTTTCTCATCAGGAGATTTAGAAGACTTCTCGGAGGATCTTTCGTTTGTTTTATTTTTATCCAACAATCTCGAAGTTGTGCTAAAATTTCTTGTACTAACCATCCATGGAGAACAATAAATTCTAACCGGCTCATTTTTATAAAGTAACAATCGTATCGAATTGAATTCTCTACACACATCTATGTAAAGCTGAAACAAACATCCCTTTTATAAATTACATCACGAAATCGTCGCGAAAATAAGGCAATAAGCTGATTACTTACTCGATGTGATGCCGGAAAACATAACCTCTTTACCTTATTACGGATATTTAATAACACAGCATTGCTAGCTCCATGTTTCTTCCAATTATATTTAAATAATGAACTAACAAGTCTTTGCGAAACGACATATCGTCGCTTCGGGCAATTTATTAAATTTTGCATGCCTTAATCGTATGAACTAAAATAGTATAAACACATCGTACAACTCAGTGAAACTAATAAAAAGTTACGCAGAGTTGTGTCATCGATTTCAACTGGATTTATTTCGACGAACCCAGAATATAAATAAACGGAAACATATATAGATGCAATCTATTAATAAATAAAAAATAAAGACGAATAGTATAAAAGCAACGGTATGTTATGATAATGAAAAAATAAGAAATTGTTGGGGAAAATTTATTATACACAAATCATTCAAACGCACGGACTGTACCTTTTAAACTTTCACTCGTCGAAATATTATAATAGACTAAAATATACCTATCACTCGAGCGTCTAGCCATAGATTCATCTATGCTTCTAACGTTCTAACTTCTAACTGGTTCTAACTGGTTCTAACAGAACAGAGAACAGCTTATATTTCAGCAGGTAGATCCTTTCTGTAGATCATATATTATATGGTCTAAGGCGCCGACGAGATACTATTAAAGACTGCCAGCCCCTGTGCTATTCAGCGATATCAGTAAGCGGGTGCGACAGGGCGCGGGGATAACATGGAACTTACAGTGATCTGATATACCACATCACTATAAGTTTCACCACCTCGTCAAGTAGAAGAAGAATGATATAGTAGAATGCCCACATTACCCATTCTGTAATTGCCTTATAATACTATCGCCAACGAGATACAACTTCGTCGGTGGTTCCGCACTCTTTACCTAAATATAACCAGAGAATATATGACAGTGTTCACGCCCGAGGAGAAACAGCTTGAATAATACATACATTTTGTTCTGAAGGAAGGTGAAATTGCAAAATGTTATGGAAGACAATAGGTACAGGAATAGAATATATTGAAAATCAACATATTTATTAAATATGCAGCTATTAGCTCGATATTATCCTCTACTCATAAGACAATAGTAGTTTTTCCAAATAGAGGATAATACCGATTGCCCAGGTCTCACCACGAGGAGGTTGCTGCACAAGAGACCCGAAAGGGAGCCAGAAGGAATATTGAATTCGTTCTGACTCCCTTTCGGGT